>BSBK01002928.1:42500-187500 GCA_027943335.1 Chamaecyparis obtusa | reverse complement strand
TGGATCACCATAGGTGTCAAGACCCAAAGTGGTTGCCAAGGGATCCTATGGGTGAGTTCTTAATCAAGTAATAACCATAAAATGAACTTGGGAGGGGGTTTTTTAAAAGATATGTAATGTTATAGTCCACATAAACCTGTTAGAGTATCAAGACCATGGGTAACTACCAAAGTGGATCCTTAACATAAAAAGGGGACCGAGGTTACATGGTTTCCAAGGTAGATTCCAATACACAGGTTGTGTGATGACACTCACCTAGATGGTATTATAGAACCTTAACCTTTGTGTTGTAGCATGGTGATATTTTATTCATTTTTACCCTTTCTCTTTTGGTATTTGAGTGAATGGTTTCATTTTCCTTAGATTTCCTTAGGCCTATGAGTATCTTGGTTCTATCTCCTAGCTCAGGGGGGGCAAGGTTTCATAAGTTCCACATGGTTGGGTGGAAAATATTTTTGAGGCGTTGTTCGTGGTTCATGTTTTGGCTTGGATCAGATTTGGATGGTGATGAAGATTTCCAATTTTGTATAATGTACTTTTATCTATTGTAATTCAAAATGTAAATATTTATTGTAAGCCTTTTGGGAAATTTGATGTAATTGTATTTTAGATTGAAATAAATAAGAAATGTAATTGGGAAGGGTAGTTTTAGGAATATCAAAAGGGAATGTTTATTTGAAAATCATAAAATTGTAATAAAAGAATGTAGTTATGTACCTTCTACACCATCTCTCCTTTGAATCTTGAAATATAATTTGCAAAGTAAATATTTCTAAATTACAAGTTTATTTATGTTTGTTAGAGTTTTAGGTGACTCTACAACACCCCCAGGATCGAATGCAAGACCAAGATAACTTCCACAAGAGATTGTCAAGATAATTGCATTAAGATGCAAGAATGATATTATTGATCATGGACATGATTAAAATGTACATAATAGGCCTCCTTATATAGGAAAGGAGATAAGAGACAATGATAAGGAGTTGATAAGCTATCACCTATGCTAGGTGTAATCACATGTCCACCAAATGTGGATCATCCTCCATTATGCAATAAAGTATGTGCAATGGATTAGGATGATAATGTGATAAGAGCACGAAAGGTGGATCACACACACAAAGAGGTATGTGATGACAACTATCACACCTAAAGTGGAAATTCTCCTACACCATGTGCTTGAATGAGGTGCACACTCCTAGGTGTCTCAATCACAAATTACTATGCAATGCATTAACCTAAGTAAGATTAAGTAAAGTGTAATTAGGAATAATTAATTACACCAACACCCCCCCTTAAGTGCAACTTAGGGGAATGCACTTAAAATCACAATGCAAGATGGGTCCCAGCTACTAGGCCATGTTAGGTACCCATGTACAAAATGCAATACATGAAATGCATAACTCTCATAAAGTGGAGAAAGAGGGAAAACCTCATGGGAAAAACCCTCCCCCAAAAAGAGAGAAGAAAACAAGATGCATGGATGGATGGAGTACTCAAGACCCCCCAAGAACTACATACATCATGTATATACAAATAATTATCCCCCCATCAAAAGGATATTTGGAGACATGATATCCCCCCCATAATGAAGAATCTCCTACAAAAATGGTGAGTGCTTGAAGACAAAGTATATTCCAATGACTAAAAACAACATTTCTCCCCTTGGGAAGAAGATATACCAAGTACAAATGTAGGTGTGGTTCCCATTTTGGATAGGAACTAGGAAGTGGAATCCAAATGAAGTATGATGATGATGCCATGAACCAATCCATATCCAAATGAAAGAAGGAAGAAGGTCTCCAAATATGCATCTTTGAAGACTGAATAGGCCTCTCCAATCTCAAAGAATCTATCACATCATGTGACAAACCAAGTGAAGAAGAAGAATCAAGAATGTCAATCTCCAAAGAATGTGAAGAAGTATCTCCAACTATGATGAAACTGTCATCAAAGAGAAGAGAAACCCCCTCAAGTATGTCTCCCAAATCTGAAATATGAGACTCCACAAATAATGAACCAATATCTGGCAAGTAAGAATCCCAATTAGGAATACAAATAGATATCTCTTGCAATGAATCACTAGAATCACCAACAAGAGATGATTGTGTGATCTCAGCTAGAGAAGTAGGAGCTGCAGGAGGAGCCACTGGATCATCCTCACTCTCAATTACTACAAATTCTTCAATTGCATCTAAAGTATAATCATCATAGGGAATATTATCTGCATCATCAAGAGGAATGAGGCAATCTGAAGCAAGATCATCTGGGAATGGAGGAACATGTGGATCACCAAAAATCTCCCAAATGATTGTCCAAATTATGTGTGGACATTGAACACCTCTAAATCTGGGGTAGATGTCATAGAAGAGACACAAATTGATGCTACTAATAATCAAATTTATAATATGAGCATTTTTTTCTCCCCAAACATATTGCTTCCCCTGTGACTTTGGCTTAGGAATGAGTCCATAAAGATGACGCAAGAGATTAAGCCATCTACAATGTGTGATGATTCCTTTTGCCCATGACTCATAATTATCCTTAGTCAAAAGTACTACTATAGGATGTGTTTCATAACCCATGATTACATTAATGATACACTTCTCTCATTAAAAATTGAGATCAACAAATTATTACACTCCAAAATTAGGCTATAATAGACTTAGATCATTATGCAAAAGACCAAGCTAAGGCTTATGCATTACAAATGAAAAAATTAAGCCAATTTTTGAAAGTATAGTTTTTGGTCATAGTCACTAAAATCTGATTCTAGATCTGGAAAATACAAAAAAAATTATGCACTTTCAAAAAAAATTGCACCTAAAAAGGAGTTCATATGAGCTCAAACGAGGCCTTGGAAGTTGCAAAAACTGAGATTTATGATTTTCAGAAAAATTCAGGAACAGAGATCAGAAACCACCTAAACCATTGTGTAGATCATAAAATTATACCCCAAAAAAAAAAAAATTGCTCGAAAAAAGGAGTCCAGATGACTGAGATATCGTTGTTTGAAAATCGCCTCTGAAATTATTTTTTCTGAATCACCGCCGCCGCACTTCCAAAATTCAAATAGCTCTAGATTTGGCCTCGGGTGTCCGATTTGGATGAAATAAAATTCTATTTAGGAGTTTTTGGGCCTCCTTAATATGATGCCAACCTCTGATTTGCACCAGCAAGCACCAATATTGACTTGCAATAGAAAGCCACAAAATACAAAACCCCAAATTTTCTCCAAATAGACTATGCAATGGTGATGTCCAAATACCTTTATTCTACACCCACAATTGAATCAAGCCAAGATTGCACTTCTTGAGAAGAGGTCTTCACACCTTGAGAGCTTTGATACCATGTTAGAGTTTTAGGTGACTCTACAACACCCCCAGGATCAAATGCAAGACCAAGATAACTTCCACAAGAGATTGTCAAGACAATTGCATTAAGATGCAAGAACGATATTATTGATCATGGACATGATTAAAATGTACATAATAGGCCTCCTTATATAGGAAAGGAGATAAGAGACAATGATAAGGAGCTGATAAGCTATCACCTATGCTAGGTGTAATCACATGTCCACCAAATGTGGATCATCCTCCATTATGAAATAAAGTATGTGCAATGGATTAGGCTGATAATGTGATAAGAGCACGAAAGGTGGATCTCACACACAAAGAGGTATGTGATGACAACTATCACACCTAAAGTGGAAATTCTCCTACACCATGTGCTTGAATGAGGTGCACACTCCTAGGTGTCTCAATCACAAATTACTATGCAATGCATTAACCTAAGTAAGATTAAGTAAAGTGTAATTAGGAATAATTAATTACACCAACAATGTTTTGTTAAGAACAAATGGGTTATGTGTAGGATATGGTTAATTGGAAAAGAAACTAAAGAATGAAGGATAAATGTACTTAAGTTTATGAAAGAAGTAGTATGTTATTTATTCCTACCTCTTTTCTAAAAGTTAAATGTTATAAGAAAAATGAATTCATGAGTTGGTTAATTGAATTAGTGGTTTTAATAATAGTAACAAACATTAAGGGGACCTTTAAGGACATGTTCATATGTCGGATTATCAAATAAGTTCATAGTAATGATAAAAAAAAATAGTTACTTTTCTTTGTACTTTAGACCCTTTTCCAAGTATGGGTTCCTTGGTGGGGATGCTACAGTGCAAGTGATTTATGTTCTTTATTAAGATTTGGTCAAGAAGTATGGGTGAACCATGTAGTTTATCCACAACATATGGTGGAGGAGATGAAGGAAATGAATCATCATGTATGGATAGAGGGATTGAAGGTGGATGAACAAGGATTGATGATGGAGTGGATTGAGATGATGAAGGTTTGATAGGTGGATCAAGGTTTGAAATAGAGTTGTTTGTGAGAGGTGTAGTGGGTGGATAAAATTATTCTTGTAAATTCTCAAGAAACTCTTGCTTGTTTTGTGGTTTCTAGTATAACTTAAGCCAATGTCCATTTACCATGAGAGAAAATTAAACATGATCTATTATAGTTACCTTGATTGCTCCAATGGGATAGATCTTCTTAATTTGGTAGGGGCCAAGACACATAGACTAAAATTTCCATTTGTGATCCTAATAGCGAGATTCATAGAGAAGAGCCCAATCATGCTCATGAAACTCTTTTCATTTGATAATTTTTTCATGCCACTTGGTCCTTTGTTTTTTTATTAGTTGTGTTCATTGAACTACTTCCATCCACATTTTATCAAGTGAATTGAGTTGTTGGAGTCGCTCTTGTTGTATTGGTGAAAGTCCCATATCAAGAAGAAGTGCAGTATATAGTGTCTTATATTCAAATTCAATGGAAATAATAGTAGTTTTACCATATTACCATGAACAATTCATGGGGTGTAAATTATTTTGTTTTCTTCCATGTTGTTTTATAAGCCCAAATTGCTTCAGGCAATCTTACTACAAAATATCGCTTATGGATTTGTACTATTTTTGTGAGAATAGTGTCTAGTTCCATGTTAGTAACTTCCAATTAACCATTTGATTTAGGATGATATGGTGTAGACTTGTTATGTTTTATTTAATGCTCATGGACTAGTTGTGTTATTAAATTAGAGTTAAATTGAGTCCTTGATCAATAAAAATCTCTTTGATAACATCATATCTTGTAAAGGTCTCCTAATATAAGAATTTATGAACTTTACAGTCTCTTGCATTTGTCAAAGATTTTACTTCAACTCACTTTGTTAAATAGTAAAAATAAACCAATCTATAGGATTTCCCATTGGATGCGGGTTTAATTGGCCCAATGAAATCAAGTCCCCATTTGTTAAATGGTGTGACTATAAGTTCTAGCTCTAGGGGCATCTCATCACTTTTAGTTGGTTGACCCATTCTTTGGAACCTATTACATCTCCTTTTATATTAAATGGAATCCTTATGGAGAGTTGACTAATAATATCTTGTGTTTAGAATTTTAAGTGTTCTTAATTTGGCTACAAATTGCCTACCACAAGTTCATCATGATATGATTTAAGAACATCATAATTTTCATCTTCCCTTAAGAATTTTCACATCACATAATTAGGTCCATTGTAAACTAAATATCATGTAATCTATGAATAAGAGAATGCATGTTGATCCAATTGTTTTTTCTGTTATGGGGAAAAATGTGAAGGAGTGTGACTTGTAACTAGATAATTTTATATATTAGCATACCATGGGTCAAAAGTTGTAAAAGCAAAGATATTTTCATCAGGGAATTAATCATCTATCATTGGATCAAGTGAATCAATTGGTAGTCTTGAGAGAAAAGCAAACAACACATTTGTTTTCCCAAGTTTATCCACAATGGTGATATAAAACTCTTGCAACAAAAATAGCCACCTAACCAAATGCCCACTAACTATTGGTTTATTCATTAGATACATAATGTATCCATGGTTAGTATGAAAAAATATAGGATAGATAAATATGTATTGCCTCAATTTATTTATAGCATAAACAACAACAAGCATCTCCTTTTATGCAACTGTATAATTCAACTTAGGTCCTTGCAAATTTTTACTTATATAATAGATAACATACTTGAGATTGCCTTTCTTTTGTCCTAAAATAAAACCTATTTAAAAATCAAATGCATCTGTATGTATATGAAAGGGAACCTTCCAATTAGGGCCTCTAAGACTAGGTGTTTGTGTAAGATCTACTTTGAGTGATTCAAATGCTTGCTAACAATCAAATGTCCAATCAAATTCATAGTCTTTTGTAAGAAAAACATATGATGGAGCTATATTATTACTAAGATACTTGATGAAGTGGTGGTAGTAGCCTATGTAACCAAGGAATCTTTAGGCATCCCTCTACTTCTAGGGCATTGGTAGATTTTGAATAATCTGTATCTTTGCAGGGTCAACTTTGATTCCTTGTGTTGCGATGAAATGACCAAGAACTATTTCCTCTTCCATCACCATAAAATATTTTTCATTTCTAAGGGAGAGATTATTTTATTGACATTTTTATAATACCTTTTATAGATTATCTAATTCTTCTTGAAAAGAATTTCCATAAGTTGTAAAATATTCCATATAAATTTCTATTGTCTCATTTGTGTAATCTGAAAAAATAATAAGAACAAATCTCTAAAATGTGTCTAGTGTATTACATAAACCAAATTGAATAACTAAATAATCATATGTACCCCATGGGCATGTGAAAGATGTTTTATCTTGATCCATAAGAGATATTTTAATTTGGTCATAGCCACTAAAACCTTCTAGAAAAAAAATATCTTTTTGTAGAGAGTGAATCCAATGCATGGTCAATGAATGACAATGGAAAGTGATCCTCATTACAACTAGTCATTGTTGTTGCACCAAAAGATTGACCTGTTAATGCCTAATACAATCACTAGACTTATAGAAGACATAATATGTTGTTAAACCATGTCATGAATATCAAAGGGGGACATTGGTGGTTAGTCCAACAATCCCCCCCTCAACATCACTTGAGGGGATTCATACCTATGACCAAGATCTAATACCACTTTTTACAACTAGCGCTTGTTGTTGCACCAAAAGATCAACTTTTTAATGCCCAATACAACCACTAGACTTATAGAAGACATACTAGGTTGTTAAACCATGTCACAAATCTTGAAGGGGGAGATTTGTGGTTAGTCCAACAATCCTTCATAGTGGTAGCATTCAGATCTCTATAATCCACACAAACTCTCCAATTACCTCCTTTCTTTGGAATTATTACTAGTGGTAAAACCCATTCACTATCAAAGATAGGATAAATGAATCTAGCATCCAATAAATTCTATAAATTTGTCTTGACAATATCCCTTAAGGTTGGGATCATTCTTCTCTATGGTTGTCTAACTATCCTACACCCTTCATTACTATAAATTCTATACGTGCACAAGATGGGATCAATTCCTTTCTGGTCACCATAGTCCCAAGAGAATTCTTCAGTATGTTGCTACAACATTGTTAACAAAGCCTCCCATTGAGCTTGAACTAGTCTAGCATTTATATTCAACATATTTCCTTGGTTGACTTCAATTTGAATTGAAGCTTCTATAATAAAGGTAACATCTAGATTGATTAAATTCAAGCTACAATCTATAGGTAATAAATTATATATCTTTGTCGATTTGGAAGCATCTTCATGAGCAAGTAGCTTATGCAATGGGTATGTGAGACAATTAAGGAACTCAACTTCTTCTAGATCTGACCCATAAGAATTTTGAATTATATGCCCTAAGACATCATATTCATCTTGATAGTCAAACGTAGGGCTTCAATCAATCAACATTAAAGTTTGCAAAGAATATTTTTCTTCACTTTCTATTATTGGTCAGATATACTATTCATCTTCAACATGTGGTTGAGCTGGTGGATGGAGGATCAATTTTTTGGTTGTGTTCCCATTTGATATGGTCATGTTACTAGAATGACATCCAACAAATGCATCTACTATAGCTAACCAAGGGCATCCGAGGATGAGGGGATACCCACCCAAGTTATCCTTAGGTTAGAGCACAATAAAATTTAGAGGGTATTCCCATGAGTCCATATTAATAACTAGATATTTTATAACCCCCTTAGGTTTGATAGTGGACCGATCAGCTAACTACAAGGTAGGTTTAATGTTAGACAATTTGAGAATGTTCATTATTTTCTTTGTCGTGACATTAATTTTTTCCCCCAAGTCAATTAGAGTATTATCATTGAGAGTCCCATTTATGTGAAAAGTCACAACAAGATTGCTAGGATCAAGATATTTAAGGACAGCAAGTGTTCCTAACATAATATCAACCAGTTGTCCTATTACATGAATACTATGTAGATCTCTCCTTATGCTTCCTAATTTCTTGAGTCACAACTCTTGAATAACCTTGGTATAGATAGGAACATCTTTGATTACCTAAATAAGTTAAATTTTGATGAAAATATCCTTTACCTAGCTCATGAAATCAAATTCTATCTTGGGGTTATATTTATCAATGGTTAATATTTCTAGAAAAAGTGGATCATTAGTCAAAAGTTCTTGTTCAACAATAGGCTAAGATAGTTCTTGTTCAATAGCAAACTGAAGTAGTTTCAATTTAGTAGCAAGTTGGGATGATTATGGGTTAGTGGTATCATTAACTGACTATTCATTAGTTACTTCAGTAATTTGTGAAGCATTTGAACCAGAAAGAGTTCATCCTAAATGAAGGCGGACATCACTAATTTTAGTTGTGTAGGTTGGATATCGAGTGGTATCATTAGAATAAGATTTTTGAACAAGTTTATTGTTAGGATTAGGTGTAAGTTGAGCAAGTAGTTGGGGAGATCTCAGCTACAAAAAACTAAAAGGATTTTGGCTTGGCATTATGGCTTGTTGTTGCACAGGAGGATTGGGAATCAAAGCAAGTGGTTGGTTAAAATATTGTTGTTTTTTTGGGTACTATGGGGGAACCTAGGGTGATTGTTGGTTATCTCGCCATGGTTGAGACCTTGGATTTTGAGCTTCTTTTCATTGAATATAATAGGGTGCATGATAAGGAGATGAAGGAGACCTTCCCCTTTCTATTTTTCCCAATTAGTATTCACATTACCTTACCATGGTTGACTAAAATTTCTTCATGGATGATTATTCCAACTAGAAGAATTTGAATTATACTCAGATGACTTGTTACCATAAGATAATGGGTCAAGAGGCATACCTTAACATGACCACCATGGCTTGCATTGAGAAATATAAAATATTTGTCCACCATCATCTTCCACTACATGGAACTCTGGCTTTGAAGGTTTCTCTTCAGTGATGTCAACTAGATTCTTGCATGGGCATGAGACCTTCTTTCACAGACAATGTGGGCAATATTTTGTAAGCCTAACATCTATTTCTTTCTTACATTAAAAGTATCCATTTGTGTGGCCATATGACGTAAAATGTCTTTCTTCATATCCAAGAGTAAATTTCTAATCTCCATGTGGGATTACACCATTTGAAGATTTAGATGTGGGTAGTAGTCGGCTACTCCTATTCTTCTTTAACATAGACCTTGACAAGTTCTGAGCTAGTCTGCAAATATCTTCAAATGTTGATTGGGTGATATCACATTTTTCCATCAAGTTTAATGTATCAATGCAATCATCATTAACTCCTCACAAAATGACAAGCCTAAGAGATTAAGGGGAAAGCCTATTTTGTGGAGATTTCTTCATAATGAATTGAAACCTCTCTATATAATCTTCCAATGGTTCATCTTACTTCTGATTATTCCTAAATATGTCTTCCTTTATTGAGTCTCCTCTTCTACAATAATCCTGATATTTCTTTAATAATTTCTCTTTCATTATTTCCCAACTCCAAATAGAATTTATGCCAAGGCCCATGAACCATCTTAAAGAAGCATCCTTCAAAGTGGTTGGGAAGAGCTTCAACCTATGCATCTATTGTATCATCATAAATTTGGAAGAGCACATCAATATTTTTTTTAAAGGTATTAGGATATTTTGTTATCAGGTCATAGAAATTAGGAAAATCTAATGAATGTATGTTTTTCAGAGTAGCAACTTGTTCTTGGTTTGATATGAGAACTCAAAGGTGACAGGTTCTATGGGATTCTCAACTTCTTCATTAGCCATATTTTTTGCATGATAATTTTGGTTGTCAGATTTTTCCTCCTCAAGGTCTCTAAAAGGGTCTTCTAGTTCTACCACTATGTCTCCTTCTCTAGGCTAAAAATAAATAGTGTATTGCCACAAAGGGGAGAAATCTCCCCATCACATCTCTTCTCCATTTCATGCCATGCATAATTGTGTTCCTTCACTTATTATTAGGTTGTTTAACTAAAAATTATGCTAACTTAAAATCTAATGCTTGAAAAAAGAACAATTATGTGATGGAAGGAATATGACAAAGAGGCATACTATACTACAACTTTTATACCTTGGCACCATCCTTGACAAAGATTCCAAAAATGTCTGGTTTTCATTAAGGATGATTAGTAAGTGTAGACAACCCAATGCACTAACCTAATGAAGCAAGTAATATTTAATTAAGCAACCTTCTCCCTAATAGAAAATCATTGAATTATCAACCAGAGATGTATTTTCTTAGATAACACCTACCCTACATATGCAACACAATCACTCTAGCACTTATAAAAATACAAAATTCAACTTAAAACAAGTAAATTAAAGCATCCTATATTAATCCCAACATGAGAAACTTTGGATGTAGGTAAACAGCTTGGTTGTGTGACATAATCATTGTTTATTAGAACTAACCAAAATTAACTAATTAACAAAAGGACTACAACGTGAATCTTAACTAACTGAATCTACGCTAACCGTACAAGTTTAACTTGCAACTTAATTAATAATACATTACATTGAAGAAATTGAATATAAGATGAGTTACTCTAATTAATAAGTATAATTGAAAATGTATTAGTTACCCTAATTAACAAGTAGAACTAAAAATGTACTATTAAAATGCAACTAACTACTTCTACACTATTGGAGAATTACATCACCTCAAGTGGCCCTTGCTTGAGGATCTTTAACCATTATTGAAGGATGCTTTTGAGTATCTCTAAGGTAAGTTGGGGGTTCTTCCCCTATCCAATGTACATTAAGGAAAGATGAATGCTGCATCAATTCAAGGACTCAATAGAATATCTATCTTGTGAGTTGATGCTAGTGTTCACTCTTTAGGTGAATCCTGAGGTGTGAAGGAAGTTTGTGATTGCAAAGGAAAATCTATACACATGAGGTATACTTTGAGAATTTTATGTTTCTTTTCCATTGTTGTCAAAGATGAAGATGCATATGTGAAGGTGAAGAGAAAAAGAACAAATAAGGGAGATGAATACATGAAGTAGCTAGATGAATGGAGATGAATAAGTCAATTGATGTAAGGAGATGTTTACTAAAAGAGGGAGAATAGTATATCATGAGGGAGATGATTGACATGAATAATAGAATGTTGTTGATGAAAGAGAAAGAATACAGATGGAAGATGAGGAAAGGAGAAGTTATTACTTAGAGGGAGTATAGTATATGGATTATAGTGAAGGATACCATCATCAATTGAACATTGAATTTGTTAGTGTTGCCATCAATGCCAAAGAGGGAGATTATTACCATAACTGATAATAATGTTGAAGATTGATTATTTGATGGAGATGATGATGAATACTAACCAAGATTAGAGGAATACATGATGATAGTAGAAAGGTTAGATTAGTTATTGTCTTATAATTGATGTCAAGTAATTGATTTCTGGTTTATATTATGTTGCCATATCATTCGATAATGATATAATATGAATGAGTTCAGAAGAAGAAGAAATCAAAAGTTGTAGAAATTAATTGAACAACTAATATAGATCGAACAATGATTAGATTATGTTTATATAATTGTTTTCTACCTAACATATGTTTATGTTAAGTCAGTAAAGCATGGTGACGAAGATTTGACAATTCGGCAAGTTAAGTTGTTTTGGCTACCGAGTAGGTAAAGTCACTTGGTAAGGTAAAGGTACAAGGAAATGTCACTTGGTAAAGAAAAATTAAATCAAGACACCAAACAAAAAGGAAAGGTTTAGGCATCGAGCGATGCAACCAAAATTCAAATGAAGGACACCGAGCAAGGAAAAGGTATTAAATAAGGATTGAATCAACATTTAATAATTAGCTATGTTGAGATGGATGATCATGATGATGGCGAGAGTTAGTTACAAGAGATCTATGGTTATGAAAATTCAAGCTGAAGATCTACGACAAGATCGAAGTGGAAAAAGTAGATAGAACAAGTTTCTAGAAAAGTTTAAGTTCCTAGGTGAAAAGGAAACGTGTCACTGAGATCCAGATTCAAGGTATAATGAAATAAACAATTAAGATTGATTAAATGAAAATGTAATAGATGATATTAAGAGGCAAAAATTGTCTATATAAAGGATGATCTTGTATGGATAAATGGTTGGAAAACTAAATAGTTAAAGGGTTATTGGTGTAGGAGCACCCTTCTAAGGGCTCCCACCATCTAATTTTTTTGTGTTGAACTTCTTAAGTGAAGCTTGTAATTATAATAAGAGCTAAGCTCATTTTGTGTGTCTAGGCCTAGGCTAGGTCCTAGAGTTTAGTTGGTTTTGTCAGTCTGCTGGCACAGTGGCTCAGGGCCTGTTGTCATCCTAAGATCACTACTAGTTTCATGAGGTCATAGTCTTACAATAAGGGTTTGGAAAGTTTTAGCACAAGTGTGCTTTGTAATAGACCTAAGGTTGGTCTTTAAAGTGAGTGTGAGCAAAAGTGGCATGAGCAAGAAAAGTTGCTAGCAACTTTTCTCAAATAAGGTCTAAACCTTATCAAAGCGGCTCCAAGCCCAAGCTCCAAGCCTAAGGTAAAGACTATAAATGACTTGAAAAACCCTAATTCAGGGGTTGGTATTGTTATTGTATGGCTACTGTATGGAAAAACTAGTCTGAACGTAGTATTGTGTGTAATAGTCACTATTTTATGGACTGATTGCAAGTGAATACAGTGAAGTTTGGTGAATCTTTATAGGAGACATTGTTATGTGTATTTAGATTTTCATGTGTGTGTGCTAGGTTTAATTTTTTCAAGTTTTAGTGTTCATTTTGTTCATTTCTTTGCTTTAGACAGTCTGCTACCAGTTTGGAGAGACTTGAAGATGTAGGGTTGTAACCCCATTTCCCACCATGGCCACACCATGGTTCTTTGGAATTTGGTAGTATAGACCCTACCTTGTATGTATATGTCTATAGGGCCCTGGAGTGTGAGTGCAATCATTTTTTTGACCAAGCCCTAGGCGAGCTGAAGCAATGTCTGACTAGGTAAGGTTAGCAGTACAAGTGCTCTAGAAGACAAAGGAAAGAGTTTCAAAGAAATCCCTTTGGAGGGAGTCAAGGGACATGTATGAAGACAATATTTAATGGAGGAGAGAGCTTGATAAATCCATGAAAATTTCTATAGAAAGCCAAATAGTTCAATGACTCAGTGAGGCCTGAAAAGCCCTTAAAACCCTCAATCTTGGTTCAGGTGTTGTACGATCTGTTGGTGACTTAAAACCAAAAAAATACTTGAGGGCTATGCAAATGAGTGGGGGTTACTTAAGAACTCTAGCCTTGGTACTATGAAGAGAAGGTGTCAAAAACCCTATAAACCTGGAAGGAGGCCTAATTAGGGCTCTTCCTTGTAGCCTTGTTTTGGGAAGGAAGTATGAAATTGGGTGATAACCCAACCTCAATAATGCCTTGGAGATGATTAAAATGTCCCAAAAACACCTTGGAACTCATCAATTTCTTTGTCAAAGCTTGGGAAGGTAACTGAACCCTAAAAGACCCTTATAAGCCTATGTAAGGGATGACACTAGGAAGAAGTGCTTGGAAAGTTGCAAGTAGGTGAAGCTATACTTGGTGGTCAGGTTAGGCTAGGTTAGGTGATCCTTGAGAAGAGGGAAATCCTATAGACCTTAGTAGTTGTCAGGAGAACACTAGGATCCTAGTTGAGGGTCAGAGGCATAGACTAGCTAGTCTATCCTAACCTCCCCATCAGATTGGTATCAGAGCCTCTTAAGGCTTGGGAAGTGGATAGTGGATGTTTCAACTTGTAGAAGAGTCAGTTGGATCATCACACAAGCTGAAAATGGTGACTAATTCAGAGCTTGCTAAGAAGGTGGAAGATTAGGAGGAAGCTAATAGACTCCTGCAAGAAAGATTGATGCAAATGGAACAACTCTTGGATGATGTCCAAGCAAAGGTAGATAAAGTGAAAGATAGAATGGAGGAGCAGGATGCCAAAGAGAAAGAGAAGACCATTGATGATGATGTTCCCACTTCTGATCCTCCAACCCAAGATGAGCAATTTCTAAAAGCTTTGAAGGCTATCACTGACAAGGCACTTGAAGGTGTCCCATTACTTACCAACAGGATGGATATAGAGCTTGTGATGCAATGGATTGAAGGCATGGAGAATCACTTTGAATGTGAAGAGATCTCAAAGGCATAGAAGGTCAAAGTGGCCAAATCTAGGTTGAGAGGACAAGCTCTAACCTGGTGGAACTACCTACAAGAAGAAAGAGAGAAAGAGGGAAAGAACCCAATATCCAATTGGAAAACAATGGTCAACAAAGTGAAGGAAGCATACCTACCTGCTGATTATGAGATCTAGCAACATAGGAGGAGATTGAATCTCAGATAGAAGGAGATGGATGTAGCCACCTACACTGAAGAGTTTCACAAGTTGAGCTTGAGATCTAAAGTCAAGGAAGAAGAGAGCATCAAGGTGGCAAGGTACCTAAGTGGTTTGAAATGGAGCATAGCAGAGGAGATGAGTTTGTTCACCCCCACCATAGTTCTTAGGTGTCAACATATGGTACAAAAACTTGAAGACGGGAAAAGAAGGAAGTAGGAACCTAACTCCAAGAATAGAGGTAGAGGTAGAGACTCTAGAGGAGGTCAAAGAGGGGGTTCTAGTGGTAGAGGTGGTGAATCAAGAAACCAAGGGGAGAGTAGACTTTTGGAACAAAGTTTAGAGGTCATTACAAGAGGATCTTTTGGTAGAGGAAGAGGTTCTCAAGGAAATAGAGGAAGAGGTGTAGGAAGAAGTAGCTCCTACTTTGCCACAATGAAATGTTATCAATGTGGATAGCTTGGGCACCCTACCTATAGGTGTCCTGATAAGCCATCAAACTCAATTAGTGAAAAGAGGGTAGCCTATACCCAAGAGGATAGCAACAACTCATGTACCAATGAGGTCAGCAAACTAGAATCATAAATGGGCGAAAACTTAATGTTTAGAAGAGTTCTCATAAGGCAACCTAACCAAGGTGAACCCAAGCAGAGGAGGGCTCTTTTTAGAGTCAGATGCAAGATACAAGGCAAATTTTGCAAAGTTATAGTGGATTCAGGGTCCACTGATAACATCATAGCAAAGGAAGCAGCAAAGAAGCTCAAACTTACAAAGGTTCCCCATGAAAACTCCTACAAGGTGACTTGGTTGAATCAAGAGCAGAGTGTGATAGTAAATGAGTAGACATGGGTGGAGTTTTCAATTGGAGGCTATAAGGACAAAGTGCTTTGTGATGTCCCACCCATGGATGCATGCCATCTTCTATTGGGAAGACCCTGGCAATTTGATAGGAAGGTGATCTATGATGGAGAGGAAAACTCCATTGCTTTCAAGAAGGAGGGGAGAACTTATAAGATTTAGTCCAAAACAGAGAATGAAGAGGGGACTTCCAAGACACCTAGTGTGTTTCTTAGCAATGGTAAGGAGTTCCTACATGCACTACATAATGAGGAGACAATTGGATGTGCCATCATGGTGAAGCCAAAGGAGGATGACAAGAAGTTGCAGGAAGAGACACCTTTGGAGGTGAAGAAAATGATAGAAGAGTTCACAGACATTGTGAGTGATGGAACCCCTACAAAATTACCTCCAAGAAGGACCATAAGTCACCATATAGACTTTGTACCCAGTGCATCTCTGCCTAACAAAGTAGTCTACAAGCTTACCCCTGACCAGAATAAGGAAGTGGCAAGACAAGTGCAAGAATTATTGGATCAAGGGCTGATCAAGAAGAGCATTAGTCCATGTGTAGTCCTAGTGGTCTTGGCATCCAAGAAAGGAGGAAAATGGAGACTTTTCATAGATTCAATGGCTATCAATAGGATCACTATCAGGTATAGGTTCCCAATTCCAAGAATAGAATATTTGATGGATTGCTTAGGAGGTGCTATGTATTTCACTAAGTTGGATCTAAAAAGTGTTTATCACCAAATTAGAATTAAGGAGGGTGATGAGTGGAAGATCACTTTTAAAACCATAGATGGATTTTATGAATGGCTTGTAATCCCATTTGGGCTTACCAATGCCCCAAGCACCTTCATGAGGTTGATGAATGAGGTCTTGAAGGACTTCATAGGCAGATTTGTAGTGGTATATCTAGATGATATACTCATCTATAGAAAAACCAAAGTAGAACACCTGGAGCATTTGAGGTTGGTCATGAAGAGACTCCATGAAGAGCAATTAGCTATCAACCTATAAAAGTGTGAGTTCATGCAGAAAGAGTTGGTTTACTTAGGATTTGTGGTGTCCAAGGGTGCTCTGAAAATGGACCCAAGCACGGTGGAGGCAATCTTGAATTGGGCTACCCCTAAAATAGGGACTGAAGTTAGAAGTTTTCATGGGTTAGCCCAATTTTATAGAAATTTTGTGAGAAACTTCAGTGGGATTTGTGCACTAGTGCTAGACACCATCAAGGGAGGACTTAAAAATAAGTTCAAATAGACTGAGGTAGCTAAGAAAGCATTTCAAACATTGAAGCAAGAGGTAGCTACCAAACCTATCTTACTCTTACCTACTTTTGATAAGTTGTTCACAATTGAATGTGA
The DNA here is from genome assembly GCA_027943335.1 of Chamaecyparis obtusa. NCBI lineage: Eukaryota > Viridiplantae > Streptophyta > Pinopsida > Cupressales > Cupressaceae > Chamaecyparis > Chamaecyparis obtusa. The sequence goes on along the minus strand of BSBK01002928.1, from coordinate 170,594 downwards.
TGCAAGTGGTGCAGCAGTAGGGGGTGTATTGAGTCAAGAAGGAAGGCCTGTGGAATTCTTTAGTGATAAAATCAACGAGGCAAAGAAGAAGTATTCAACCTATGACTTGGAGTTGTATGCATTGGTACAATCTCTCAAGAAGTGGAGGCATTACCTCCTGCCCAAGGAATTTGTTGTATTTATTAATAATCAGGCTTTAAGCTATATAAACACTCAAGAGAAGCTTAGCAATAGGAATTTGAAGTGGATGGAGTATCTCTAATCATTTACCTTCACAATTAAACATAAGAAAGGACAACTTAACAAGGTAGCAGATGCCTTGAGTAGAAAGCTTTTGACTGTCCAACAAGTACATCTACAAAGCATTGGAATAATAGGTTTCAAAGACTTATATGAGGAGGATGAAGACTTATCACAAGCCTACAAGGTGTAAGAAGAGTTTGAGAACCATTTCCATGGTGAGTTTGCAGATTATACCCTTCAAAATGGATTGTTGTTCAAAGGTAATCAGCTATGTGTACCTAGAGGATCCATGAGGGAAAATCTAATTCAAGATAAGCATAATGGCAGTCTAAGTGGACATTTTGGCATCAATAAGACATTGGAGTTGGTGCAAAGATACTATTTTTGGCCTAAGCTAGCAAGGGATGTGAGAAGATATGTAGAGCAATGTGGAGTGTGTCAAAGAGCTAAAGGAGGTTCAAGCAATGTAGGACTCTATCAACCTTTGCTAATTCCAAATAGGCCTTGGGAGTGTGTGAGCATGGACTTTGTGGTTGGACTCCCTAAAACCAAATCAGGTATGGATAGCATCTATGTTGTAGTAGATAGGTTCTCTAAAATGAGTCATTTCATTCCATGTAGAACTACTCATGATGCAAGCTATGTTGCACATCTCTTCTTTAAAGAGATAGTTAGGATTCATGGACTCCCTCTGAGTATTGTGTCTGATAGAGATAGAAAGTTCATGGGTCATTTTTGGCAAACCTTATGGAAAAGGTTAGGAACTAATCTCTCTTTTAGTTTAGCATACCATCCTCAAACTGATGGTCAAACTAAGGTTATAAATAGGGTGCTTGGAAACTTGCTAAGGTGTTTGACCAAGGAGTATAGGTAGACTTGGGATCTTGTTATATCTCAAGCTGAATATGCCTATAATGACAGTGTAAATAGGACCACAGGAAGGAGTCCTTTTGAGATTGTGTATGGAAGACACTGTAGAGGAGTGTGTGAGTTGAGGGACTTAGGTTCTATGGAGTTGAAGAGTGGACAAGCTAAAGATTTCACTCAAACCATCAAGGAGGTTCAAGAGCAAGTGAAGAAGACCATTATGGATTCCACTCATAAACTCAAAGCTAAAGTGGATGAAAAGAGGAAAGAAGTATAGTTTCAGATTGGGGACTATGTCATGGTCCATCTTAACAAAGCAAGGATGCAGAAGGGCATGCCCACCAAGCTAAAAATGAGAAGAGTAGGACCTTGTCAGATTCTAGCCAAATATGGAGAGAATTCCTACAAGGTGGACTTTCCATCAAATTTAGCCATCTCACCGATGTTTAATGTAGTAGACCTAGTTATGTTCAAAGGAGACATCAAACAAAAAGGTATGGATCCACCAAAGGTGTTGCAAGACATAGACACCAATGCAATGCCCAAGAAGAAGCCAGCCAAAGTAGAGAAGATATTAGAATCTAGAGTGAAGAAGACTACTAGACATCAAGTTTACATGGAGCATCTGATCAAATGGGTGGATCAACCTGAATCTGAAGCCACCTGGATTGAGGAAGGACAGTTCAAGAAATTTGGAGTTGACCTGGCTCTTCTTGACCCAAAAGTGCCTTAGTTGGTGCTAAGGGGGAGTATGGTGCAGGAGCACCCTTCTAAGGGATCCCACCATCTAATTTTGTTGTTTTTAACTTCTTAAGTGAAGCTTGTAATTATAATAAGAGCTAAGCTCATTTTGTGTGTCTAGGCCTAGGCTAGGTCCTAGAATTTAGTTGATTTTGTCAGTCTGCTGGCACAGTGGCTCAGGGCCTGTTGTCATCCTGAGAGCACTGCTAGTTTCATGAGGTCATAGCCTTACAATAAGGTTTTAGAGAGTTTTAGCACAAGTGTGCTTTGTAATAGACCTAAGGTTGGTCTTGAAAGTGAGTGTGAACAAAAGTGGAATGAGCAAGAAAAGTTGCTCCAAAAGTTGCTAGCAACTTTTCTCAAATAAGGTCTAAACCTTATCAAAATGAATCCAAGCCCTAATCAAGCTCCAATCCCAAGGTAAAGACTATAAATGACTTTAAAAACCCTAATTTATGGGTTGGTATTGTTATTGTACGACTACTATACGGAAAAACCAGTCTAAACGTAGTATTGTGTGTAACAGTCACTGTTTTATGGACTGATTGCATGTGAATAGAGTGAAGTTTGGTGAATCTTTTTAGGAGACATTTTTATGTGTATTTAGATTTTCATGTGTGTGTGCTAGGTTTAATTCTTTGAAGTTTTGGTGTTCATTTTGTTCATTTCTTTGCTTTAGACAATCTGCTGCCAGTTTGGAGAGACTTGAAGATGTAGGGCTGTAACTCCATTTCCCACTGTGGCCACACCATGGTTCTTTTGAATTTGGTAGTAGAGACCCTACCTTGTATGTATATGTCTACAGGACCTTGGAGTGTGAGTGCAATCATTTTTTTGACCAAGCCCTAGGCGAGCTGAAGCAATGCCCGGCTAGGTAAGGTTAGCAATACAAGTGCTCTAGAAGACAGAGGAAAGAGTTTCAAAGAAATCCATTTGGAGGGAGTCAAGGGACATGTATGAAGACAATATGATGTTGAGGAGAGAGCTTGAGAAATCCAAGAAGGTTTCTATAGAAAGCCAAATAGTTCAGTGACTCAGTGAGGCCTAGAAAGCCCTTAAAACCCTCAATCTTGGTTCAGGCATTGTACGGTCTGTTGGTGACTTAAAAAACCAAAAATCCTTGAGGGATATGAAAATGAGTGGGGGTTAATTAAGAAATATAGCCTTGGTACTATGAAGAGAAGGGTCCAAAAACCCTATAAACCTGGAAGGAGGCCTAATTAGGGCTCTTCCTTGTAGCCTTGTTTTGGGAAGGAAGTATGAAATTGGGTGATAACCCAACCTCAATAATGCCTTGGAGATGATTCAAATGTCCCAAAAACACCTTGGAACTCATAAATTTCTTTGTCAAAGCTTGGGAAGGTAACTAAACCCTAAAAGACCCTTATAAGCCTATGTAAGGGATGGCGCTAAGAAGAAGTGCTTGGAAAGTTGCAAGTAGGTGAAGCTGTACTTGGTGGTCAGATTAGGCTAGGTCAGGGGATCCTTGAGAAGAGGGAAATCCTATAGACCTTAGTAGGTGTTAGGAGAACACTAGGATCCTAGTTGAGGGTCAGAGGCATAAACTAGCTAGTCTATCCTAACCTCCGCATCAGTTATCAACTATTGCAGAGAAGAAGGAACAAATAGATTATGACTGAGAAAAGAAGGATTTGATGAAGTGTTGATGTTAGTGGATAATGAAGAATTAAAGTGAAGATTGAAGAGCGCATAAGAATCTGATTTAGCAAAGATAGTTGCAAATCTATAGGTTAATTTTATTAATGTTTCTTACTAGCATTTATAACAGAGAAATCTCTTAATAGAGTAGACCTAACAATATTATTGTAAAATCCTTGAGAAAGGTGACATTCTAAAGAGTGTTTAAAGCCCTATAAAAATTCCACTCCTAACAGGGTGAAGATCCTAACAGATATGAGGTAAATTCCTTAACTAGGTCACACCTAACAGTGTGTATTATAATCTTTAACTAGATTGGCTCTTAACCGGTCGTACTTTAGAAGAGTAATTTCTTTAGTGGGTGACAATTCCCACAATTTTTTTTCCCAAGGCTAGGTTTCCACATTAAATATTGGTGTTACATGTTGTGAATGATTTGTGTGAATGATTTATTGATTGTTATAGCTTATTTATTGTTGTCAATAAATAGTGAATTGTTTTTCTATCGAGTTGTTACCGAGTTAATTAGAGAAAAGTTTTTTAGGTATTTGTGATCAAGGATTACTAATTCACCCCCCTCTCTATAATCCAAAAATTGGTATAAGAGATAAGTGTAAAGACTTGAGTAGAAGATCTGAAGTTGTATAGGAGGGAAGTACCTAAGTTGAACAAGGAAAGTTTCTCAACATGGCAAAGAAAAATGAGATTGTATCTATCTGGGATTGGAGATTTTGTAGTACATCTACTGGATAATGAATAGACACCACTGCCTACTAGACCTTTGATAGTTGATCAGATGAGAGAAAAGTAGGAACACAACTCGGTTATGATAGAGATTGCTTCTTCCCTCTCTAATGTTGAATTTAATTATATTAAGGATTATGTTAATTCAAAAGAGATGTGGGACAAACTTAAAGTTATCTATGAAGGAGATCAACATGTACAAAAAGCTAAGGTTGACAGTCTAAGAGGAAAGTATGATTAAATGAGAATGAAGGATGAAGAGAAAATCACACAGTATAGAAAATGAATCAAGGAAGTTGTTAGTGCAATCAGAGGTGTTGGTGGATTACTGAATAATGAAGAAGTGGTAAGTAAAATCTTGAGAACTCTATCTTCTAAGTATACTATTAGAGTATTTGCAATTCAAGAATTGAGATCTATACCGAATAATGTTGTTATTCTTGAAGCCATAATCGGTAAGTTGACTGCATTTGAGTTAACTAATTATGATAATAGTCTATCGACCATTGAGACTGCCTTCAAGTCATCTGTAAGCATTGGAACATCAAGAAGAGAAAGAGACAATCATAGCAATTCATATGAAAATGAGTATGACAGTATCTTGACTGAAGAAAAAGAACAAGAAGAGTTGGAAGCATTGTTGGCTAACTAACTACCTAGAGGGAAAGGAAAGTACAAAGGCAAGTTACCATTGAAATGTTTCAATCATAATAAGATTAGACATTTTGCATCTAGATGTCCTAAAAATGACAAAAATGATAAGAATGACAAAAGAGACAATCGACACCGAAGATTTATAAATTTTAAGGATAAAGGAAATAAGTCTTTCTACCTAGCAGAGGAAGATGTAACTGATGATGAATATGATGATACCAAAGAAGGATATGAAGTTGTCTTTGTTTAAGTAAAAGAAGACTTAGATGAAGAAAAGTATGAAGATGAGATATCACTTATGTCTCATGTAAGTAAACCAAACCCTTGGATTATTGATAGTGGTTGTTCACATCATATGACTGGTGATATTGATAAGTTTGAGAACCTGGAAGAGTATGATGGAGGATTTGTCAAATTTGGTAATGATGCTCCATGTCCTATGAAAGGTAAGGGATCCATTGTGTTAAACACGAAGATGAAATGTAATGATGATTATTCAGTTGGAGGACTAAACTATAATCTATTGAGTGTTGCACAACTAAACAATACTAGCCACCGACTAGAATTTTAGAACAGAAAGGTTAAGATCTATGGTGCTGATGGAGAGCTAATTGGAATAGGAGGACAATCAAGAGGTAATCTATTTTATCTTGATAATGACGTAGAGAGTTTCTTGTTTTTTAAAACTGAAGATGTGCGGTTATGACATAAGAGACTGTGTTATGTTAATTTTGATAACTTGATCAAAGTGAGTAAGAAGAGTAGATTTAGAGGACTACTGAGATTAAACAAACTTGATAAAGCTATGTGTAAAGAATGTAAAGCTGGTAAGATGACCAAGTCAAGTTTTCTAAGTAAATCTTATTCTATAAATGGTATTTTGGAATTGATTCATACTGATCTTTGTGGTCCTATGAAAGTTCAAAGCTATTTTGGAGATCAATACTTTATTTTGTTTATTGATAATTATTGAAGAATGATGTATGTTATGTTTCTAAAAGAAAAATATGATGCATTTCAAATGTTTAAGTGGTATAAGGTAAGATTTGAGAAGGAAATAGGTAAACAACTAAAGTGTTTGAGATCTGATAGGGGAGGTGAATTTATCTCTGATGAATTTATTGTCTTTAGTAATGAGCATGGAATTAAAAGACAAGTGTCTACATTGAGAGGACTACACAACATAATGGGATAAATGAGAGAAGAAACATAACTATTTTTAATTATGCTAGAACTTTATTGATTGATAAAAAGGTTGCACAAACATTTTGGAGAGAAGCTATAAGTACTACAGTTTACACTCTCAACCAAATATAGTTGAAGAAAGGTACCAACAAGACACCCTATGAACTATGGTTTGGAGACACACCGAATGTAAGTTATTAAAACTTTTTTGGAAGTAGGTGTTATGTACTGAAAGATTCTAGAAATGGAAAATTTGACTCTAAAGGTGATGAAGGAATATTTCTTGGTTACTCATTAAAGAGCAAAGCATATAAAGTCGATGAATTTGCAGAAAGGAATGAAGAGGATAAAAAAAAGGAACCTAGGGATTATAATATATTTGTTTATGTATAATATGGTAATTCAGTTGATACAACAAAGCAGAAACAAGAAGGAACTGATGAACAATATGAGCCTCCACCAAGATATGAAAACAATGATGAACATTCTACCAAACATGTATTAGCAAAATATGTGAGAAGACACCTGGTCACCGAGAAAAATTATTGGAGACAAGAATGCAAGAGTCATGACAAGAAGTAAATTGAAAGATAGCACATGTTTGATTTTTGAATTTGAGCCAAGATTAGTAAAGGATATGAAGATTGGATGAATGTGATGAAAGAAGAGATTGATCAGATTGTAAAGAATAACAAATGGTCACTAGTATCGAGACCTAAGGACAAGAATGTGATTGGAACAAAGTGTATTTTCATAAATAAACTCAATGAAAAAGGAGATATTATCAGAAATAAAGCTAGATTAGTCTACAAAGGGTATGCACAAGAAGAAGGTATTGATTATGGTGAAACATTTGCCTCTGTTGCTAGATTAGAAGGTATAAGAATATTTCTTGCATATGTTTCTTACAAAGGATTCAAAGTTTATCAAATGCATGTTAAGTCTACATTTCTAAATGGAATTCTTGAAGAAGTCTATATTGAACAACCTGATGGATTTGCTAACAAAAGCAATAAGAATATGGTCTGCAAACTGCATAAAGCTTTATATGGATTGAAGCAGGCTCCCCAAGCATGGTATGAAAGATTTCACTCTTACTTAGTTAAGATTGGATTTGAAAGGACTAGTGATAACAACAATTTGTATTTGAAATGTGATAGTTCTGATGAAATTATGATTGTTGAAATATTTGTTGATGACATTATATTTGGTGGTAATGAGATAATGTCTAAGTCATTTGTTGAGGAAATGAGAAAGGAATTTGAGATGCCTATGATAGGAGAGATCAAATTCTTTATTGGACTTCAAATTCAACAAGTTAAGGATGGGATATATATCACTCAATCTAAGTATATCAGGGAGATTCTGAAAACATTCAATATGGAAGACTCAAAACTAGTTGGAACATTGATGGCTATTGGTTGTAAATTGTCAAAAGAAGATGATACTAAGGAAGTGAATGAAACACTTTACCGATCCATGATTGGTAAGCTATAATATGTTGTATACAATAGACCAAACATTGCACATTCAGTTGGTATTGTTGCAAGGTATTCAACAAACCTCAAACAAACACATTTGTCTGTAGTTAAAAGGATATTCAGATATTTGAAAGGGACTAAAGATTTTGGTCTGTTATACACAAGAAGAGGAAATTTTGATCTTAAGGTATATAGTGATGCTAATTGGGTGGGAAATATTGATGACGGAAAAAGCACTAGTGGGGGAGATTTCTTTTTAGGAGAAAGGCTAGTGACATGGTTAAGAAATTGACTTGTATTTCACAATCTACTGCTGAAGTTGAGTATGTAGCAACAGCTATGAATTGTTCTAACATTGTATGGATAAAACAAATACTAGATGGTATGCATGACAAGATTACTGATCCTATTACAATTTATTGTGATAATACCAGTGCTATTAACATATCAAAAAACCCTATGATGCATTCCAAGACAAAGCATATATCTATTAAGTATCACTACTTGAGAGAGAAAGTACAAGATAAGCATTTGACATTGGAGTATGTGAATTCTAAAGAGCAGATAGATGATATATTTACAAAACCATTATTAAATGATTCTTTTGAGTATCTCCAAGGTAAGTTAGGGGTTCTTCCCCTATCCAATATACATTAAGGAAAGATGAATGTTGCATCAATTCAAGGACTTAGTATAATATCTATCTTGCAAGTTGATGCTAGTGTTCACTCTTTAGATGAATCTTGAGGTGTGAAGGAAGTTTGTGACTGCAATGGACAATTTATACATATGAGGTATACTCTGAAAAGTATATGTTTCATTGGCATTATTGTCAAAGAGGGAGATAAATATATGAAGGTGAAGAACAAAAGAACAAATAAGGGAGATGAATACATGAAGCAATGAGATGAATATAGATGAATAAGTCAAATGATGTAAGGGGATTTTTACTTAAAGAGGGAGAATATTATATCATGAGGGAGATGATTGACATGAATAAGTGAGTGTTGCTGATGAAAGACAAGAAAAAATATAGATGGAAGATGAGGAAAGGAGAAATTATTACTCAGAGGGAGTATGTATATGAATTATAATAAAGGATAACATCATCAATTGAACATTGAATTTGTTAGTGTTGCCATCAATGACAAAGAGGGAGATTGTTACCATAACTGATAATAATGTTGAAGATTGATTACTTGATGGATTTGATGACAAAGAATGACCAATTTCAAAGGAATACATGATGATAGTAGAAAGGTTAGATCAATTATTGTCTTGTCGTTGATGTCAAGTAATTGATTTCTAGTTTATATTATGTTGCCATATCATTTAGTAATGATATAAGATGAACGAGTTAATGAGAAGAAGAAATGAGAAGTTGAGAATTTGTATAACTTAATTGGGAAATTGATACAAATCAAACAATGATTAGATTATGTTGATATAATTATTTTCTACCTAACATATGATTATGTTAAGTTAGTAAAGCATGGTGATGAAGATTTGAAAATTCGGTAAGTTAAGTTGTTTTGGCTATCGAGCAGGTAAAGTCACTCGATAAGGTAAAGGTAAAAGGAAAGTTCACTTGACAAAGTGAAAGGAACTCAAGACACCTAACAATGAGAAAAGGTTTAGGCACCGAGTGATGTAATCAAAATTCAAATGAAGGACACCAAGCAAATAAAAGGTATTAAATAAGAATTGAATCAACATTTAATGATTAGATATGTTGAGTTGGATGATCATGATGATGAGGAGAGTTAGTTAAAAGAGATATATGGTTATGAAAATTCAAGGCGAAGATCTACGACAAGATCTAAGTGGAAAAAAGAGATGGAACAAGTTTCTAGAAAAGTTAAATATCCTAGTTGAAAAGGAAATGTGTTACCAAGATCCAGACTCAAGGTATAATAAAATGAATGGTTAAGATTGATTAGAGAAAAACGTAATAGATGAGATTAAGAGGTAAAAATTGTCTATATAAAGGATGATCTTGTATGGAAAAATATCTGACAAACTAAATAGTTGAAGGGTTACTGACTATTGCAGAGAAGAAGGAACAAGGAGATTCCAAGTGGGAAAATAAGGATTTGATGAAGTGTTGATGCTGGTGGATAATGAATAATTGAAGTGAAGATTGAAGATCACATAAGGATCTTATTTAGCAAAGATAGTTACAAATCTACAGGTCAAATTTATTACTGTTTCTTACTAGCATTTGTAATAAAGAAATCTCTTAATAGAGTAGACCTAACAATCTTATTGTAAAATCCTTGAGAAAGGTGACATTCTAAAGAGTGTTTAAAACCCTCTAACAAGGCCACTCCTAATAGGGAAAAAATCCTAACAAATCTGAGGTAAATCCCTTAATTGGGTCACACCTAACAATGTGTATTGTAATCTTTAACCAAATTGGATCTTAACCGAGTGTACTTCAAAAGATTATTTTCTTTAGTGGGTGATAATTCCCATAGTGGTTTTTTCCAAAGTTAGGTTTCAATGTTAAATATTGGTGTTACATGTTGTGAATGATTTGTGTGAATGATTTACTAATTATTATAGTTTATTTATTGTTGTCAGTAAATAGTGAATTGTGTTTCTATCAAGTTGTTACCACGTTAATCGGAGAATTTTTTTTAGGTATTTGTGATCAGGGATTATTGATTCACCCCCCTCTCCATAATCCAATGAACTATCAAATTTTCATTGGGATTTTGAGCCCAGATTTGGCCCAGGGCTTGATGGCGAGGTTTTATTCTAGGGTCTAGGTCTATGGTCATCTCAGATCAAAATTAAATCTTGAAATGAGTATAAAAGGACCTCTACTCCTCTCATTTTACAATGTCAATCCTTATGCAAGAAGTAACTATCAATCATATAAAAAAAATATCAAATAAATTACAAGCTATCTAAGTGAAAGCTATCATTAAGGATTTGGATTCAATATTTGAAGGAAAACATCCTATTCAAGATCTCCAAGTCCCCATTTCTTCAAGATCCATTCAAGAAAAGGATATCCTCTCCAATTGATGCAAGATTCTCTCTCATGGTGGCCAAGTAGAGGAATTCTCAATTCAAGTAAGAAGATCCACACATCCATTCTTCCTTTTCTCCTTCACGTGGTTGTCAAGCATACATACATTCAAGATCTAGGATTGACAAGTGTAGGTTAGTGCATATGTGAAGGCATCCTTGATTCTACATCTCATTTCAAAGATTAATACATTCAAGAATATTCATGGATTTGAGTTATTACTAAATCCATTCATGAGGGTTTCTCATGCAAGGTGAATCTAACATTTATCTTGTTTACATTACTTTCCTTTATGCAATTTTAATTCAATTTAAAGGTTGATTCCTAAACAAGGGTTTGATGAAGGCAAACCGCTTTCCAAAACCTTATCCCCTTAATTTATATGTGTAGGAATAGGTTGTAGAGTTTTCAGTTTAGATTTGAAAAGAATAAACATAGTCATAATTACTCAAAAAAATCATCTGATTTGGAGTTGTAGGGAACAATTCGACCTATTGACTTGTCCTGCACTTTTTGGATAAAAATTGCACGACATATAGTTATAGGTCTTAGGTTCCAAGATCCAGAGTTACAAAATATTTTGACATTTTGGCAATAGTCAAATTCAGATCCAAAGTTCAAATCTTCTCATTTGATTTCAAGGTACTTACATTCTTTCCTCTTTTCCTTGTATTTAATTTAATAGATCATAGTTTCTATCATTTCCTTTCCATTTAGTCTAATACATTATGATTAAATCATATTCTTCTTAAGGAATTCAAATACTACCTTTTACATAGATCTTACATTATCTCCCTTGCATCCTTTTGGTTGTGGTAATTAGATTTATTTAAGGGTGGGTTTGTATTCCTAATGTATAGACCCCATAAGGAATTTATTGAGTGATTCTACATTCTAGCATTTCTCACCATTTTACCCTATACAATAAGGTCTTTGGATATTTGATGTAAGAGGTCAAGTTATTCTTTTGTCATGTAAGAGGGCTTCAGTAAAACTTGACTCTCTACTTGTCTGATTTGTGTAAGTATATGGATTTATCCAAGTGGGGATTTAGTAAGTAGTATTCAATTTCCAGCCTAGGTTGTAAATATTTCAAGTGTTTGCAATTTGTCAATAATAGTGAATAAGACTTTAGGATTGTGTGGGCCCTTTCATATTCCTCAAATTTTTGTTGGAGTTCAAAAAAAAAATTTAGTCTAATGTTTCTTATGTGAGTGTTCAAACACATTTTCCAATCAAAACACACCTCACTCAATATATCAAATAATTATCCAAACACTTGTCACATCAAACTAGTTTTGTAATATTTCCAAACTCAAACATTTAAAAACATGGGAAATCATAAATATTAGAATCTTTGGAATCTTGTTTCAAACTTTTATTTCAAAACATAAGTGTCTACTTAGGTAAAACTTTACATAGTAATCATTTTCCCTAGGTCCTAAGTCCATTATTGCCTCGTCATTGAATTATCCCAAAAAAATAGGTCTTTAATTAGTTCAATATCATAATTCCTCATATTATTCCATTGTATTTTCTTGAGATCATGTGTTTATATTTCATTTTCATCACAAATCAAACTTTCTGATACCCCAAAACCAAAGTATTGAGGTTAAATATTACATTTTTTATGGGAAGTTTGGACCTTATCAAACTATGTCCTTTTATCACTGTCATTAAGTCAAAACCCTAACTCATTAGTCCATTGGTGGGTTAGACATTATCCTTTGTCCTTAATTTTTTCCTTTGGTCCTTTAAGGTATTTGATTCACTTCAGTCTCTTAGGGTTACATCTCTAGACTTGTATTTTCCAAGGTATTCAGAGTCTCAAAATTTCCAAAAAAATATAGATTGCATCCTTGTCATCGCTAAGTTGCATTGTTAAAATTTCCAAAAATCACAAAAATATAGGTTACATTTTAATACCTTTAAATTGCATTTTCCCTTCATCTCCCATTCCTTTAGGTGCATCTCATTTCATTTGTAATTTTTGAAATCCAAAATGTAGAATAGTACAATGGTTGAAACAAAAATCCAAGTTTCCAAGAGGCAACAACATTTTTCATACCAACCCATGTATGATATAATTGATGACACACAATTCATTTCTAATATGAATCAATTATAGTTTACTTTAGCACAACAACAAGGTTACATTACACAATTTTTTAAAATCCAAATATGGGTCTACCTACCAACACACAACTAGAGTATGACATAGTTCAATTGGGACCACCACCAAAATTTGAACCAATCTTTTTACCAATGAAACCAAGATTCAGTAATGTCTCATGAACACCAACAAAAAATGTCCAATCAACATTTAAATTTGATAAAATGAAATAAGGCTACATTCAACAAGGATTATCATCTAATATAGAACCCATTTTTCATCCAAGTTTTGGTTATGTTCAACTCAGATCACCTTCACTCTTTCAAAAAGAGATACACCAAAATGATCAACTTAATTCATCTTTAGATTTAGATTCTTCACATGAGAGTCATCTCTCCTTGGCAAATATTTCCTAGAAGATATTCTAGACATTTTAAACATAAAATTGTGTCTGATTTTGAATATCAACTATTATTGAATGGATATTGATAGGGAGGCTCTTTCCCTAAGTCAATTAGACTCTTCCTTGGGTCACTTCCTATACTTACTAAGAGGTTTCTTCCCAACCCTCACCTAGGAGAATACACTTAGTTCTTTCCCTCAATTCCGAAGGGCCTCTCTACCAAAGGTAAATCAACTTCTCCTTGAACCTACTATGGTAGATTGTTGGAAACTACAATTTAAGAAATTATTGTATTGTCATTGATGTCAAACCTTAACTGGTAAGACTGTTGCTACTTAGGAAAGTACTATATCTATTGTGAGAAGGGAAAGAAAGGATGGTAATAATAGCACCTAGGGAAAGGTTGAGTTATCTTGATACTGCAAAGTGTACTTGACTATGTTGTACAATGATGGGACAATGTATTATTTATCTTAGTAAGATTGAGAACTAAACTGGTAGGCTTAATTGAGCAAAAATGAAGAAATCATGTTTAAGCTGAGTTATGTTAATGTCGACTGAGTTAGTGTATGCCGAGAAAAAATCTAGTGTCGACTGAGTATCAGTTAATTGCTGAGGAAGACAGTATATGTCGAGGAAACAATTTTAGTAGTGACCGAGTGTTTTACATGAAGACCAAGTGGATGATCACAGTATTGATCGAGCATCAAAATTTTTATATTTGAAGAGAATTCAGATTTGGAGCCGACATTATTGAATTCTTGGATTATATAAAATGTGTTGACTTTATTTATTAATTGTATGGAAGCATTTAATGCTTTGTAAAATGTTTTATTGTAAATCTTTATGAGATTTGAGATGATTCTAGAAGAGGAGATGAAGAACATGAAGTGGGTAGATTTAATGAATCTGACCTAACCCTAAGATCTATGAAGGAGATTAAGTGGCAAAAGATAAGTTAACCTAACAGAGAAAAGTATTAAGGGAACCAAAAATAGTAGGTATGAGAAGGCATGGGTGAAGGAGATGCTAGAAGAACAGTAAGTTTTATTGACTGTATAAGCGAAAAGGCTGAAGGAGGAGTGTGGTGATTTCTTGAAGAAAAGTTCTGAGCAGATCATAGATGGAAATGGAAAAGTTTCAAAGTTAGTAAACCAACATTTATGTATGGAATTGGATATGATATTTGCAAAGTGAGTTGTATGTTTTTCAGATCAATACTACTGCTACTTTCTAACCATTGTAACAGTCAAAATCCTTTTAACAGAGGTTGACCTAACAGTCATATGTTAAATCCTTTGAACAAGGTTGCATTCTAATGGAGTGTATGTAAGTCCTGTAACTAGGCTCACTTTTAACAGGGTGATTGAAATCCTTTAATCGGGTCACACCTAACAGTGTGTATTGTAACCTTTGACAGGGTTGGCTTTTAACCGAGCTCACTTCAGAAGAGTGAAAATAATAGTAGCATTTTACAAAGTGGTTTTTCTCATATTGGGTTTCTACTATAAATCCTGGTGTCAATACTTGTATGAATTTTTTGGTTTGAACATTTCTATGTTTTACAAGTTAGTTACAGTTGGGTTGTGGACTACAGTGTTATATGTTTCTATTATTGAATCAGTGATGATCGAGTTTGTTTTGGTTGCTTGATCTGATTTAAGGAAAATTTTTTGAAGTTATTTTATACATTAGGACCTAAGAACAACTGATTCACCCCCCCTCTCTATTTTTCTAAATCATATTAACAATTGGTATCAGAGCTGTGTTGCTTATTGGTGTCTATAGAAAACAAGTTTAAAGGGACTTGAAGCAAATGATCAAGATGTATAAGAAGGAGGTACCAAAGCTGAACAAAGATAACTTCCCTGCATGGAAAAGCTTGATGAAGCTGCATCTGGCCGGTATTGGTGATTCTACAAAATACTACATTGAGCATGACTATGTCACACCTATTGCACCTTTGACTGCCAAGGAAATGAGAGCTAAAGCAAGAACATAATCAAGAAATGCTGGAAATTGCATCTACCCTAAGCTATTCAGAATTTGAGGATATTAAGGACTACACAACTACTAAAGATGTGTGGGACAATCTTGCAAAGATCTATGGTGGTGATCTATATGTGCTAAAAGCCAAAGCCGAGAGTCTTAGAGGTAAGTTTGATGAAATGAGAATGAATGAAGATGAAAACATTGCACAATATTATGGTAGAATAAAAGAAGTTGTGAATGCTATTAGAGGAGAAAATGGAACTATTGATGATGAGACCATAATTGGAAAAGTGCTAAGAACCTTGCATCCTATATATGCTATTAAGATCTCAACTATTCAAGAATCTAGATGTAACTCTACTAATGTGCTTACCTTGGAAGGTCTGATTGGAAAACTGACTGCTTTTGAACTGTCTAACTATGATAATTTCACTGTTGGTAGTATTGGAAATGTTGAATCTACTTTCAAGTCACAGTTATTTTTGAATAAGCTGGAGAAAGAAAAATAAAGATGCATCAGTGAAAGAAAAAGTGAAAGTGAAAGTGACAGTGACACTACTGATGAAGACCTTGAAGATCTAGAAGCTCTTATGGCTAGAAGACTGAGAAGAGGAAAAGGAAAATATAAAGGTAAACTCCCTATTATATGTTTTGCATGTAATAAAGTCAGTCATATAGCTGCTAGATGTCCTGATAGGAAGGATAAAGATGAAGAAAGAAATAGGAGACATAAAGACAAAAGAGATGACAAAGGCTTCTAAAGGTACAAAGACTACAAAGGAAAAGGTAAGAAATCTTGTTACACTGCTGAAGAAGAGACTGACACTGATAGTAATGATTTTGAAATTGAGGTAGTCTATGTTGCAATGAAAGATGAATCTGATGAGGATGAGAAAACTACATTGATTTCCTATGTGAACAAGAATGACAAATGGATTATAGATAGTGGTTGTTCACATCACATGACTGGTGACAAAAATAAGTTTGAGACCCTACATCATTATAAAGGTAAAAGTGTAACATTTGGTAATGATGCACCATGTCCTGTTAGAGGAAAAGGATTGATTAAACTGACTGATAAAATCTCTTGTGAAAATGCTTATTGGGTTGAAGGATTGAATTATAATTTGCTAAGTGTTGCTCAGCTCAATAGAACTAGCTACCGAGTGGAATTTCATCACAAGAAAGCTAAGATATTTGATGCTACTGGTGAACTGATTGGAAGTGTTGAGTAGACTAGAGGTAATTTGTTTTATCTTGACCTATCTGAAGAAATATCTATAATTGCACAACTTGATGACATTTGGTTATGGCATAAGAGGCTATGTCATGTTAATTTTGACAATCTGGTAGAGATAAGTAAGAAGAAGAAAGTAAGAGGCCTACCTAGATTGAAGAAACCTGAGAATGTGATGTGCAAAGAATGCCAGTTAGGAAAAATGACTAAGTCAAGTTTCAAGAGCAAAACCTTTACTTCTGAACACATTTTAGATTTGGTTCATACTAACCTTTGTGGACCTATGGGTATACAAAGTTACTGTGGAGCTAGATACTTTATCTTGTTTGTTGATGATCATACCAGGATGATGCATGTAATGTTTCTAAAAGAAAAATATGATGCTTTTCAAAATTTTAAGTGCTATTTGGCAAAAGTTGAGAAGGAGATAGGTAGGAACCTGAAATGTCTTAGATTTGACCGAGGTGGAGAATTTACATCAAATGAATTCAATCTATTTTTCAATGATAGAGGAATCAAAAGACAGATGTCTGCACCAAGGACACCTCCACAGAATGGTATAGCAGAAAGAAGGAACAGATCTATTTTGGATTGTGCAAGGACATAATTGATTGAAAAGAATGTGGCACAAAAATATTGGAAAGAAGCTATAAGTACAACTATTTACACTCTTAACCAGGTACAGATCAATAAAGGTACAAATCTAACACCCTATGAATTATGGTATGGGCATGCACCGAGTGTTAAATACTTTAGAATCTTTGGAAGCAAGTGTTACTTATTGAAAGATAATAGGAATGGAAAGTTTGATGCCAAGAGTGATGAAGGCATATTCCTAGGCTACTCCACAAAAAGTAAAACTTATAAGTGTTTGAACTCTAACACTAACAAAATTGTGGAAAGTGTGAATGTAAAAATTGATGAGTGTGCTAAAAGAAATGAAGTTGATAGTAAAAGAGAACCAGAAGATTATAGATCTTTTGTGTACATTGGGGAAATAGAAGAGGTAGGTAACAGACTTGCACCTAATGTCGAGTCTCAGGCAAGCAATGCCGAGCGATAGGAAATGATTTCCGAGCATTAGGAAAATAGTGCCGAGAGAGAACAAGAACATGCCATGCTACAAGACAATGCTACCAAGTATTAGGAAGAGGTTGCAGAGCATTCAGAGGCTGAATTTGACAATCTTGTTGGGGAACCTGATGAAATAAAGGAGAAAAATGCTGAACCTATTTTGGCAAAATATGTAAGAAGACGTCACAAGCCTGAACAGATAATTGGAGATAAAGACACTAGAATTCAGACCAGAAGCAAAACCATGGATCCAACATGCTTACTAGGTGTGTTTGAACCTAAGACAACCAAAGAGGCATTAGAAAATGAAGACTGGATACAAGCAATGAATCAAGAAATTGACCATATTGAGAAGAATGAAACCTGGACTCTGGTGCTGAGACCTGTAGATAAGAATGTTATAGGAACAAAGTGGGTGCTTTGAAACAAGTTGAATGAAAAAGGTCAAATCACTAGGAACAAAGCTAGGCTAGTATGCAAAGGCTACGCATAAGAAGAAGGAATAGATTATGGGGAGACATTTTCCCCTGTAGCTAGATTGGAAGGAGTAAGAACTTTGCTTGCATATGCTGCTTATAAAGATTTCAAGGTATATCAAATGGATGTCAAGTCTGCATTTTTAAATGGTGTACTGGAAGAAGTTTACATAGAACAGCCAGAAGGTTTAATTGATCCAAACAAAAGACACATGGTATGCAAACTGAACAAAGCATTGTATGGATTGAAACAAGCTCCCAAAGCATGGTATGAGAGGTTGCATAACTATTTGATGCAGATTGGATTTTCAAGAACAAATGACACAAGCAATCTATAATTGAAGGATGAAGAAGGCAAAGGTATTCTATTGGCCAAAATTTTTGTTGATGACATTATTTTTGGTGGACAAAATGCATTGTGTAAAAGTTTTTCAAAAGAAAAGAAAACTGAATTTGAAATGAGTATGTTTGGTGAGATCAAATTCTTTGTTGGTTTACAAGTATATTAGATGAAGAAAGGAATTTTCATTACACAGTCTAAGTATGTTAATGAAATACTGAAAACTTTTGGAATGGAAGATGCTAGACCAGTAGGAACTCCTATGGTTACTAGACAAAAGTTATCTAAGAATGATGATGCTGTAGAAGTTAACCAGACTTTGTACAGATCCATGATTGGAAACTACAGTATGTTGTACATAGTAGACCAGATATTGCACTATTTGTTGGGATTGTGGCAAGATTCTCTACCAATCCTAAGGAAACACACATGATGGTGGTGAAAAGAATCATGAGATACTTGAAAGGAACTACTAACTATGGGTTATATTACAAGAAGAATGACAAATTTGAACTTAGAGTATACACTGATGCTGATTGGGTAGGAAATGTAGATGATAGAAAGAGCACTAGTGGTGGAGCTTTCTTTCTTGGATAGAGATTAGTCTCCTAGACAAGCAAGAAACAAAATTGCATTTCCCAATCTATTGCTGAAGCCGAGTATGTTGTTGCTGTAGTAAACTGTTCAAATTTAATATGGATAAAATAGTTATTGATAGGCATGAAAGAAGAAATCACTGAACCTGTTGTTATTTTTTGTGACAACAAAAGTGCCATCAATATTTCTACGAATCCAGTGATGCACACTAAGACCAAGCATATAGAAATCAAGTATCACTATTTGAGGGAATTGGGACAAGACAAGGAAGTCCGAATGGAATATGTGAATACAAAAGAACAATTGGCAGACATATTCACTAAAGCTTTACCTAAAGAAGCTCATGAGTACTTGAGAAGTCAATTAGGGGTCCTTCCCCTAACTGAGGCTGCCTAGTCAAGCTAGGAGCACTGCATCAAATATGCTACAATAGAATAATTGACAAATTGATGCAGAAGATTGTCACACTTTAGGACTTCCCTAGAATTGTGAAAAAGAAGCAAAGACAACACACCAGTCATAAGCAAGTTGACAAAGGGAGAAACACTGAGCTACACGGATATATCTACATCTATTGGATGTAAGTTTTAGTTGCTACTTTGGCATTTTTGTCAAAGAGGGAGATTGAACTGAAATGACATTATAACACATGAACTAAAGAGTAGGGATGTTGAATAGAAATGAAAGATCGGGATAGAGGAAGATACAGATACTTCTGATGGTCACAGAAGTGAGATTTACAGATTCTAAATCAGAATGAAGCTAAGGATATTATAAATTTTCTCTGATGAACATATAAGTTTTTTTTTGGATTAGTTGGTAATCCATGTGTTATTCAGGTGATATCATATGGTGTTGCCATCAATGCCAAAGAGGGAGATTGTTGGAGACTGTAATTGAAGCAATTATTGTATTGTCATTGATGTCAAACCTTAACTGGTAAGACTATTGCTACTTAGGAAAGTACTATATCTACTGTGAGAAGGGAAAGAAAGGATGGTAACAATAGCACCTAGGGAAAGGTTGAGTTATCTTGATACTACAAAGTGTACTTGAATATGTTGTACAATGATGGGACAATGTATTGTTTATCTTAGTAAGATTGAGAACTAAACTGGTAGGCTTAACTAAGCAAAAATGAAGAAATCATGTTTAAGCTGAGTTATGTTAATGTCGACTGAGTTAGTGTATGCCGAGCAAAAATCTAGTGTCGACCGAGTATCAGTTAATTGCCGAGGAAGACAGTATATGCCGAGGAAACAATTTTAGTAGTGACCGAGCGTTTTACATGAAGATCGAGTGGATGATCACAGTATTGACCGAGCATCAACATTTTTATATTTGAAGAGAATTCAGATTTGGAGCCGACATTGTTGAATTCTTGGATTATGTAAAATGTGTTGACTTTATTTATTAATTGTATGGAAGCATTTAATGCTTTGTAAAATGTTTTATTGTAAATCTTTATGAGATTTGAGATGATTCTAGAAGAGGAGACGAAGAACATGAAGCAGGTAGATTCAATGAATCTGACCTAACCCTAAGATCTATTAAGGAGATTAAGCGGCAAAAGATAAGTTAACCTAACAGAGAAAAGTATTAAGGGAACCAAAAATAGTAGGTATGAGAAGGCATGGGTGAAGGAGATGCTAGAAGAACAGTAAGTTTTATTGACTGTATAAGTGAAAAGGCTGAAGGAGGAGTGTGGTGATTGCTTGAAGAAAAGTTCCGAGAAGATCATAGATGGAAATGGAAAAGTTTCAAAGTCAGTAAACCAACATTTATGTATGGAATTGGATCTGATATTTGCAAAGTGAGTTGTATGTTTTTCAGATCAATACTACTGCTACTTTCTAACCATTGTAATAGTCAAAATCCTTTTAACAGAGGTTGACCTAATAGTCATATGTTAAATCCTTTGAACAAGGTTGCATTCTAATGGAGTGTATGTAAGTCCTATAACTAGGCTCACTTTTAACAGGGTGATTGAAATCCTTTAACTGGGTCACAGCTGACAGTGTGTATTGTAACCTTTGACAGGGTTGGCTTTTAACCGAGCTCACTTTACAAGAGTGAAAATAATAGTAGCATGTTATAAAGTGGTTTTTCCCATATTCGGTTTCTACTATAAATCCTGGTGTCAATACTTGTATGAATGTTTTGGTTTTAACATTTCTGTGTTTTACAAGTTAGTTACAGTTGGGTAGTGGACTACAGTGTTATATGTTTCTATTATTGAATCAGTGATGATCAAGTTTGTTTTGGTTGCTTGATCTGATTTAAGGAAAAGTTTTTGAAGTTATTTTATACATCAGGACCTGAGAACAACTGATTCACCCCCCCTCTCTGTTGTTCTAAATCATATTAACATAGATTCCCACAAAAATTTATGTTCTCTCATCAGTCACCTTGTAGGTTCGAATAAACTCCAACTTAATCATACTACATTCATTCTGGAAGATATTGGTTCAAATTTCAACAATTTCTTCATTGAGTTCCAAATTATATAGTTAAAAGCTCTAGTAGCTCTTGTAGCCCTAATTAGGCTCCAAAACCCTAATATCTTACAAATTCCTCAAAGAATCCCCTAAACTAGTCACTATTTCAAATACCATTTTTGAGAATCTTAAATATTTATGGGGTAAGGGTTCTTCATACTGTTCGTACAATACCTTCAAAAAGACTATGACAATGTCCTTAAAAGTAGGGCTAATAGGGCTAATCACTCTAAATTCAAGTAAGGATTGTTGAGATGGATTCATCAACAATCACCACTAGTTATAAGGGCCTTCTTCACACATAAAAACCACTCTCTACTCATTGATTCCTTTTGTGAAATCCAACCCTGCATCCAAACATAGACTGTCACTTTCTTGCCCCTAGCCAGGCACTAGTAGTCTCGCATAGGGAAAGATTGTAAAATTAACAAAATCCATCTTTGGGACCTATAAAAAAAGAAATAAACTATAAAAGGACTCTACTTTCCATCCTCCATGGGCCATAAGGTTCCAATGGAGGAAGTTTATTGTAGAGCCATATTTACAAAGCAAATCCTTACATTGGTAAAGAACATACTAGGAAGGATTCTTTTTATTCACACCACTCACAACTTAACTAGATGATACCCAAAGTATATACAAAGGAAGGAGAAAATTACATGAAACTCTACAACACACCAAAACAAAGATCTCAATCCATTAACAATGATTGTACACAAAACTAATAAAACTATGAATAGTAACATATAATTGCCATTCATATCTTTCTTGGAAATTGTGTCTAACTTCATCC
Source organism: Chamaecyparis obtusa (assembly GCA_027943335.1). Lineage (NCBI taxonomy): Eukaryota > Viridiplantae > Streptophyta > Pinopsida > Cupressales > Cupressaceae > Chamaecyparis > Chamaecyparis obtusa. Next base: position 148,460 of record BSBK01002928.1, on the reverse strand, counting down.
AACCTTCATACAACCACTAAAAATACCTTAAATAGGTCCTTTGAGCTCAGTTAAACCACCTAATTTGACCTATAACCACCATTAGGGAAAATGACAACTTTTGTCCAAATGTTGTCGAGCAACTTTTGAAAGTTGCAAAAGTTGGTCATTGGTCAAGCAACTTTTACAAATTTTCCCTTTTTGTCCTTTTCCAAGGCTCTGACCCAATGAATGGGTTATCCAAGGTCTCATACCACTTCCTTGACCTTAAAAAAATAAAAATCATCCCTTTCAACACTTTTAGAGTCTTTAGACTCACTAGGCCCCATTTGGCCATCAAGGCAATTCTTGGCCAACTAGTGACACTCTAGTGCCAAATCGAAAACTCATTATCCTAACACATCTATTAGAATCTCTTGCAGTCTTTACTTAACCATGAATTGGATAGAGTCATTATAAGCTAAAATTTGAATACGGTTAAAGATAAACCTTGGGTGCTCCTACACCATGCTCCCTCAGAACAAATAACTTAGGGTACATCTAGAGACAACAAGGAAAGATCTATGCCCAACTTCTTGAAGTATTCTTCTGTAACCCAAGTAGCCTCAGCTTTAGCTAGGTGTTTCCATTTGATCAGGTGTTCCATCTAATGTCCATGTCTAGTCTTCATAACTCTAGAATCTAATATCCTCTCTACTTGTGGTGTGCTCTTGGATGGCAGAGGTACATCAACAATTATCTTCTCCACATATAAAGTAACCTCAATCTCTCCTAGCTTTAGAACTCAGTATTTGATGAGGTCTTGCACATTAAACATTGGTGATATTACCAAATCAGTGGGAAGTTCAATCTTGTAATCATTTTCTCCATACTTTTCTAGGACTTTACAAGGCCCTATCCTCCTCATCTGTAAATTACTATGTACACCTTTCTTCAATCTAGCTTTGTTCAAATGCACCATCACTAAGTCTCCCACTTCAAACTACAAGTCCTTCTTCCTTTCATCTACCTTAGCTTTTAATCTTTGTATTGCCTCTATGACTGTCTTCTTGACTTGATCATGTACCTCCTTCATTGATTGGGTGAAATCCTCTGCATGTCCACTTCTACCCTCCATGCTTCCTAAGTCTTTGAGCTCACAAAAACCCTTGGGATGAACACCATAGACCACTACAAATGGACTCTTTTCGGTAGTTCTATTCACACTATCATTGTAGGTAAATTATGCTTGTGGTAACACTTGATCCCACACTTGTCCATATTCATTTGTCAAGCATCTTAAGAGGTTATCTAACACTCTATTGATGACCCATGTTTGGCCATCAATCTAGGGATGATAAGATGAACCAAATGATAGATTAGTTCCCAGTCTCTTCCAAAAATGTCCCGTGAACTTTACATCCTTGTTTGACACTATACTCAAAGTTCATCCATGGATTCTCACAATTTCCCCAAAAAACAATTGAGCAATGTAACTAGCATCATGTGTAGTTTTACATGGAATAAAATGACTCATCTTATTGAACCTATCAACAACTACAAATACACTATCAAACCCTGTGTTTATTTTTGGTAATCCAACAATGAAGTCCATGTTGATGCATTCCCATGGTCTATTTGGAATGGATAAAGGCTAATAGATATCGATATTAGTAGTAGTACCTTTAGCTTTTTGACATACAATACATTGCTCTACATACTTCCTAACATCCTTTTGCATCCTAGGCCAATAGTAAAACCTTTGAACTAGCTCAAGAGTCTTATTTAGACCAAAGTGTCCACTGAGACTACCATTGTGCTTCTCTTGCGTTAAATTCTCCCACATGGACCGCATAGGCACACATAACTATCCCCCTGTAAATAGTGACCCATTATGCAATGTATAGTCTACAAACTAACTATGGAAGTGATTATTGAACTCTACACATACCTTATATACTCTAAGAAGTCCTCATCTTCTTTGTACAGATATTTGAATCTCTCCACTCCTATGCTTTGTAACTGCACCTCTTGAACAATGAGAAGTCTCATGCTCAAAGCATCAAAAACCTTGTTCATTTGACCCTTCTTGTTCTTAATAGTAAAGGTATAGGCTTTCAAAAATTCCATCCATTTAATATGCATGTTACTTAACTTATCTTGAGAGTTGATAAAACTTAAGGCTTGGCTGACAATAAACACTACAAATTCATTGGGTAGGAGGTAATGTCTCCACTTCCTAAGGGATTGGAATAGTGCATAGAGCTATAGTTCATATGAGGAATACCTCTTCTTGGCCTCATTCAATTTTTCACTATAGAAATCTACTAGTCTACTCTCTTGGCTCAAAATAGCTCCCACTTCTATGTTAATTACATCACACTCTAGGGTGAATAGTCTATCAAAACTTGATAGTACCAGGATAGATTGGGTAGCTACCTTTTGGTTCAAAATTTAAAATCCCTTATTGGATTCCTTAGTCTACCTAAATTTAGTTTTCAACCCACCTTTTATGGTATCTAAGACAGGGGCACAAATTGCACTAAATCCCCTAATGAACTTTATATAAAATTGGGCAAGCCCATGGAAAATTCTTAACTCAATACCAGATGTAGGAGTAGGCCAGTTGAGGATAGCCTCCACTTTACTAGGTTCCATCTTTAGTGTCCCCTGTGAGACCAAAAACCCAATGTATATCAATTATTTCTTCAAGAACTCACACTTATCCAAATTGATGGCTAACTACTCCTTGTGCAACCTTTTCAATACAATCTCCAAGTTTTTAAAATGTTCTTCCATGGTCCTACTAAAAATTAGGATGTCATCAAGATAGAAAAAATATTCCAATGTAGTCCTTAAGCACTTTATTCATCAACCTCATGAATGTGCTAGGGGAATTTGTAAGGCCAAATGGCATGACAATCCATTCATAAAAACCTTATGTGGTTGTGAAGGTTGTCTTCCACTCATCCCCTTCCTTAATTATAATTTTGTGGTACCCACTTTTCAAGTCAAACTTGGTAAAATACTGAGCTCCTCCAAGATAATCCATTAGGTCCTCTATTCAGGGAATTGGGAACCTATATCTTATTATGATTTGGTTGATTACCCTTGAATCAGTGCACAACCTCCACAAACCTCCCTTCTTTGATTCCAACACCACTGGGACTGCACAAGGACTAATTCTCTTCCTTATTAGGCCTTGCTCAAGTAGATCTTGGACCTACCTTGCCACCTCTTATTCTATTGAGGAGTTATTTTGTAAGCTTCTTTATTGGGCAATCATGACCCTTGATGAAATTAATTTGATGACTCACTTTCCTCAGTGGTCATAGGACTGTAGGTAATCAATCAGTCACAATATCTTTAAACTGATCCAAAAGTGGTTGTAACTCCTTGGGTAAAGATATTGATCCATTTGCCTCTTTCTCTTTAGGCTTCATCATAACAACAAAGTTTACTTCTTCTCTCCCATTGAGGTCTTGCAAAAATTATTTTCCACTCACTACTAGCACATTAGGTCTATTCTTCACTCCTTCCACCAATGAATGAATCTTGTAAGTTACTCCATCCTTCTAAAAAGAATAGGAATTATTCTGACGTAGTCCAAGTAAGGAGGATCCAATTAAGGACTTTTCAAACTTGTAGCCAAACACCAACAATGTGGAATAACACAACAAGATAATGCTTCAACAAAATTTCATTTAACATGCCCGGTTGTAAGGCCTTCCAAGTTAGGGCCAATTACAATCACTTACAAAGTATTTCTACAATCTCCTAGATAGTCTATCTTTGAAACACATCAACAAATGATGGAAACACTAAGGTAGATCTAAACTTGAGCTCGCAAGCCTCCAAGAAATCTCCTTGTCTCCAAGCATGCAAACCACTAGCTCTGCTATTACAATTATCAGACAATCAATCTGATCTTCAAGATCTTGCAAGATCCAAATTCTATCCCTATCAATCAATGACTCCCACCTATTGATTTGCTTCCTAAACAACTACATAAGCACTCCTTAAATACATTTCCTCAACCACAAGTCAGTTGGAAGAAATAACTAACTTGTAAGCCATGTCGGCTTCTACTACAAACAAATATTAAATGCAACAATAGTCGGCTCACAAATAGCCTTACAAATAATGAATTCTCCACGTCGGCCTCAAGATCTACATAGGAGAATACAACAAAAGCTACCAACAATAAATACACCAAGTCAGGAAACCAAAACTTTAAGAACTCCATTTGGTAAATAAGAACAACCAAGCACACCAGGCATCACCAAGAAAGCATGTCAACCGAGTACCACAAGCATCGCCAAGTACAAGTTCCACCGAGTGCCAGAGGTTTTACCGAGTTCCTTCAGTGATTGAGCTTCCTTCAATAAATGAGACCGTCCGTTGAAGATGCAATCGAGTAACACATAACCATTTTAACACACCACCATGCAAATTTTTTGAGTACCCTAGAATTCCCCTGCATCAGACACCCAAGGTTCAAAAAGATGTTCTCATAGGCTAAAAGAACATCTTCTAGGATTCAGCACATAAACCCTAAACTATTTCTTCACATACAATCCCTTCAAGTCTTCACCTTGCATATTCTTCCACTTCTCCTACCTTTCTCTCTTCAAGTCTTTCCTTGATAACAAATAGGTGTGTTCTCCATACTGATCGATCCTTTTAGAATTATTCAACTCATCTCGGCTACCAAATCTCAAGTTTCTCCTACTGAGTGTTGTATCCAAAAAAGGCATCAGGGAAAGCTTCTTGTTATTCTTCTCAACAGTAAATACATTCTTGAAACAATCATACATAGCTCTGCAATCATATAGCCAAGGTCTACCGAGCAATATGTGACAACTATTCATCTCCACAATATCACACAACACTTGATCCTTATATTGGCCAATCTAAAAATCAACAAGACATTGCTCCCTCACTTCTAGAGCATGAAAATCTTGTAACCAAAATCCTATAGGGACAAGGATGTCTCATTCTCTTCAAACCAAGTTTTTGAACCATATCCTCAACTACAAGGTTATCAGTACTACCATTGTCCACAATTACATCACCAAGTTTACCTCATGACTTGCACCGAGTTCTAAACAAATTACTCCTTTGACAAGGTTCCACCTTTGCACCAAGAAATGTTCTCTGAACCAGCAAGTTCTCAGATTTAGGTTCATTCTGAATGTTCTCATTTACTACAGCATTCCTTCGGTCACCAAAATTTTTCTGTGTACACTCAAAATATCTATGTCCTTCTTCACCACAATTATAACAAGTTCCCTTAAAGATAACCCTACCTATATTCTTCTTTGGCTCTATAGGTTTTGGTTAATCTTCAACAGTCAGTTTATCCTTCATCGAGTGATCAAGCTTCTCCTTCCCTCAAAAATTACCACATTGTCTCCTTTTCAACTTATCTTCTGCCTTTAGTGCATACTGATAAGCATCTTCAATTGAATCAATCTTTAGCATACCAAGCTCATCCTAAATATTAAATCTCAAACCATTCACACACTAAGCTACCTTTTCTTTACCAAGTTCTTAGTGTCCAGACTAAATAGTCAACTTATAGAACTCCTCGGTATAGTCCTCCACAGTCAAATATTTTTGCTTCAGATTCTACAACTTCTTAAACAAGTCAAGATCATAGTAAAAAGGTATGAACTTAGCTTTCAATTTAGTCACCATCAACCTCCACCGATTGATCTTCATTTCACCTTCATCTTCTCTATCTCTTTGTAATTCTTTCCACCAAAGAGCAACATGTCCTTTCAACTTAGTCTATGCCAATCTTACTCTAAGAAGATCTTTAATTTCTTTAAGCTCAAAGAAATCTTCTAATTCACCAATCCAATAAATCAAATCCTCAGGTCTCAAAGTACCAGAGAAAGTAGAAACTTCCATTCAGTAACTAGTACTTAATCGAGCTCCAGATCTATGCAATTGACCAATTCTGTCTTCACCAGATCTATCTCTCCGGTCATCTCCACTAGATCCAGCAACTTCAAAGTCTTCAAAAGCTTCCTCATAACCATCTTTAGTACCAAGATTCCTTGACACACTAGCAATAGCTCTCATGACCTTAGTGATCATGTCATTCTTAATCAATTCCATCTCACATTTGAAATCAACTTTAACTTTCTCTGTAATCTTTGATTCCACAACATCACAGAGATCTGCAATCGCTTTAGGGTCCAATATTCTTAGGGGCATCCTTCAAGATCTTCGAAAACCCAAGGAAACAAATCACCAACCAAGGCCATGGTGCAAACTTCCTCAACTCAGAGATTGGTTTACACACTCAAGAACTTCAAGCTCTAATACCATCTAACACAATCCAAGTAAGGAGGATCCAATTAAGGACTATCCAAACTTGCAGCCAAACACCAATAATGTGGAATAACACAACAAGATAATGCTTCAACAAAATTTCATTTAACATGCCTGGCTATAAGGCTTTCTAGGTTAGGGCCAAATACAATCACTTATAAATTATTTCTGTAATCTCCTAGCTAGTCTAGCTTTGAAACACATCAACAACTAATGGAAACACTAAGGTAGATCTAAACTTGAGCTCGCAAGCCTCCAAGAAATCTCATTGTCTCTAAGCATGCAAACCACTAGCTCTGCTATTACAATTCTTAGATAATCAACCTGATCTTCAAGATCTCATAGGATCCAAATACTATCCTTGTCAATCACTGAGTCCCACCTACTGATCTATTGCCTAAACAACTACCTAAGCACTCCTTAAATACATTTCCTCAACCACAAGTTGGCTAGAAGAAATAACTAACTCCTAAGCCATGTCGGCTTTTACTACAAACAAATATTAAATGCAACAATAGTTGGCTCAAAAATAGCCTTACAAATAATTAATTCTCCATGTTGGCCTCAAGATCTACATAGGAGAATACAACAAAAGCTACCAACAATAAATACACAAATTCAACCAACCAAAACTTCAAGAACTCCAGTCGGTAAACTAGAACAACCAAGCACGCTAGGCATCATCGAGAAAGCACATCGACCGAGCACCACAAGCATCACTGAGTACAAGTTCCTCCGAGCACTACAGGTTTTACCAAGTTCCTTCAACAACCGAGCTTCCTTCAATAACTAAGACCATCAGTTAAAGCTACAACTGAGTAACACATAAACATTTTAACACACCACCATGCAGATTTTCCGAGTACCCTAGAATGCCCCTACAACATATTATCCCCATTGTGCATGGATTTCCTATAAAATTTCCATGGTCTTCCCAATAAGAGATGACATGCATCCATAGGTAGTACATCATAGAGAATTTTGTCATTGTATCCTCCAATAGCAAATTCAATCCATTCTTATTCATTGACCAAGACATGTTGTCCTTTGTTTAACCATTTCACCCTATAAGGATGATCATGAGGTATCTTCAGAAATCCAAGTTTATTCACTACTTCCTCAGATATAATGTTATCAGTTGACCCTGAGTTAATGATCACTTTACACACTTTTCCAAGAATCTTGCATTTTATCTTGAAGAGTGATCTCCTTAGCTTAGGTTCTTCCCTCGCTGGTTCTTTTCTCTAGACCCTTCTTATCATTAAGTTATCCCCATTTTATGAATCAAGATTGATCTTAGGAGATTTGACATTGTTGGTTTCTTCTTGCATATAATTGACTCTTCTCTCTGAATGAGAAGAGGTTTCTTTGTCAGGACACCTATAGGCAGGATGACCCAACTGATGATAGTTATAGCACTTCATGTTTCCAAAAGAAGAACCTCTATTACAACATCCAAATATCCCTCTACAATTTCTGCTAGGACCTCTTCCTCTATTAGGATTACCTCTTCCACTAGATTCACTAATCTGCTCTATAAATCTTGACTCTCCTTGTGGTCTAGAGTTACTCCCTCTACCACCATAATTGCCTCTATGGCCTCTAGATTCTCTACCTCTTCCTCCGCCCCTACTAGTGGCTTCTTTCTTCTTCTTTCCCTTTTCTTCAACCTTAAGAGCCAATTGGTAACATTTTTGCACTGTGGTATGTGTCAAAAAACTTATCTCCTCTTGGATACTCCATATTAGCCCATTTAGATAGTGTGCAACCTTAATGCTCTCATCCTCTGCCACCTTGGACCTCAAACATAGTTTGTAGAACTCCTTAGTGTAGACACTCACATCTGGATCTCTTTGTCTAAGATTCTATCTTTTCTTATGGATTTATATTTCAAAATCATGAGGGATATAGGTCTCTCTAACTTTAGTGACCATACCCTTCCAACTAGAAATGGGATTCTTTCCTTCTTTTAGTCTCTCATCTTGTACAAACAACCACCATGTGAGAGTAGTTTTCCTCAACCTAGTCTTTTCCACCTTCAATTTTTGTGCCTCAGTCACATTCTCACACTCAAAATGGTTTTCAAATCCTTCTATCAACTCCATCACTACTTCTAGCTCCATTTTTCCATTGGACAAAGGGACGCCCTCTAGCGATTTTCCACCCATATCTTTCAAATCTCTAAGAAAGGGTTCTTCTTTTAATATTGGATTCGTCTCTAGCACTTCATCTTCCACTTCCATTGATTTTCATTTACCCTCTATCTCTTTAACCTTCTCACTGACCTCCTCGATCTTAGCTTCCACTGCACCAAGTTTATCTTCAAGCTCGGCTAGTCTTTATCTAAGGAGTCTATTATCCTCCTCCTAGTCTTCAACCTTATTTTCCAACTTTTCATTAGTCACCATACTTGACTCTCCAACTGTCTCTGTATACAACATCAATATTCTCTAGCCCTAAATCTTATGGGCTCTAATACCAATCTGATAGGGAGGCTCTTGCCTTGAGTCAATTAGACTCTTTCTTAGGTTACTTCCTATACCTACTAAGAGGTTGCTTCCAAACCATCACCTAGGATAATACACTTAGTTTTTCCCATAATTCCCAAGGGCCTCTCTACCAAAGGTAAATCAACTTCTTCTTGAACCTACTAGGGTAGATTCCCACCAAACTTCATGTTCTCTCATCAATCACCTTGCAGGGTCGAATACACTCCAACTTCATCATACTACATTCATTCTTGAAGATCTTGGTTCAAAGTTCAACCATTTCTTCATCGGGTTTCAAATTGTATAGTTAAAAGGGCTAGTGGCTCTTGTAGCCCTAATTAGGCTCCTAAACCCTAATATCTTGCAAATTCCTCAAAGAAGCCCCCAAATTGGTCACTTTTCTAGATACCCTTTTTGAAAATATTAACTATTTATAGGGTAAGGTTTCTTCATAATGTCCATACAGTACCTTCAAGAAGACTATGACAGTGTCCTTAAAAGTATGGCTAATAGGGATAATTGCTCCAAATTCAAGTAAGGATTGCTAAGATGGATTCATAAAAAATCACCACTCATTTTAGGGTCTTCTCCACACCTAAACACCACTCTTCACTCATTGATTCCTTTAATGCAATCAAATGCTACACCCATTCATAGACTGTCACTTTCTTGCTCCTAGGCAGGCACTCCGAGCACTGACAGTCTCGCCTAGGGAAAGATTTTAAAACTAGAAAAATCCATGTTTGGGACTTGTAAAAAAATAAATACGCTATACAAGAACTCTAATTTTCATCCTCCATGGGCCATAAGGTTTCAATTGATGAAGTTCAATGTAGAGCCATATTTATAGAGCAAACCCTTACACTGACAAAGAACATACCAGGAAGGAACATACTAGAAAGGATTATTTTATTCACGCCACTCACAATTTAACTAGATGCAACCCAAAGTATATACAAAGTAAGGAAAAAATTACATGAAACTCTACAACACACCAAAACAAATATCTCAATCCATTAATAACGATTGCACACAAAACTAATAAAACTATGAACAATAACAGATAACTATCGATTAGGTCTTTCTTGGAAATTATGTCTAACTTTGTCTAACCTCCGTAAAATCACTAAAATACCTTAAATAGGTCCTTTGGGCTCAGTAAAACCACCTAAGCTGACCCATAACCACCATCAGGGCAAATGACAACTTTTATCCAAATGTTGTCGAACAACTTTTGAAAGTTGCAAAAGTTGCTCAAGCAGGTTTTGAAATTTTTCCATTTTTGTCCTTTTCCAAGGCTCTGACCCAATGAATGGGTTATCCAAGGTCTCAGACCACTTCCTTGACCTAAAAATACATCAAAATCATTCCTTTCAACACCTTTAGAGTCTTTCGACTCACTAGGCCCCATTTAGCCAACTTGGCAATTCTTCGCCAACTAGTGACACTCTAGTGCCAAATCCAAAACTCATTATCCTAACACACCTATTATACTCTCTTGGAGTCTTTATTTAACCATGAATTGGATAGAATCATTACAAGACAAAATTTGAATAGGGTTAAATCCAAACCCTAGGTGCTCTTGTACCAGATATGAATCACAAATTTACATACATAATCAAGCGAAACCTCTCTTAGATTAAGTGCAAACCAAACCTAGTTTGAAACAAACAAAAAAAAACCTATTCTAGATAACGAGAACACAAAATAAATTTCAAAAATATCATGCAAATAGTTGACTTTGGAGATTTCTCCAAAACTCACATTTGAGAAATTTCAAAATCCTTTGCTTGATATCATATTAATATTACTTGAAGTCGACATAAATACAAATCCAAATTCCATGGTGTAACAAAAAATAACATTTGGAACATTGTCAAGAATATTATGAATCAACTTATCAAGTATTCCCCTAATGAGTTAACAAAAAGTGATATAAAATATGTCTACATTCACCACAAGAATGCCACATGTTCCTTCCCAAGAATAAAACACAAACACACAACAAAGTGCTCCACTTTTTTTTAATTGATCACACTTCATAAGAGACAACTTCAAGAATTTTTCTACCCAACGGACCAAGTGAGACTTGATAAAAGTTGTGTATACCTAAACAAATGGATTCATCTCTCACAACTTCTAATGTTGTGACAAGTACACCCCTTTATGGAAAAAAAATAAACATAGGTGACATGTCACAAATCCAATTAACAAATGATGTGCACCAGTCCAAGGTGAATATGATATCCCAAGAAAAATCTTAAAAATCATGAAAAATTCTTCATAATTTTCTTAGAATATTAGGATATCAAAAACAAATGAGGCAAGATCAAAAACCAAACATGCAATATTAACAAATGAGACATTAGTATCATAAAAAACAACCAATTTTTCAATATGCACAACAAGTAACACAACAACAACCAAATGTCCAACAAATTCAACCAATAAAACAACAATATGTGCCATATAAACAACAAGTGCAACTGACAATGTAAAATCAATAATATGTGCCACAATAATATGAACAAGTTCCATTAATGCCTCAATTTCAACAACTTTTTCATCCAAGTGCACAACAACAAGTGATATCACATTATCAACGATATAGTCAACTAACAACACAATTTCAAAAATACCAACAACATGAACATCATTCTCAAGAAGAAATGCAACCAGTTCCACACATGCAACCAGATGTCCAATACCTCTATGAACATCATGTTGTGTATGGTGTACTCCTAATGCTCTATCTTAATCTTTTCCTTTGTACAGGGTTTCAGGTCCCTTCAAAATCTATTTTTACTATTAATCAATACCAAATGTCCAATACCAACAAAAAAGACAACCTATGATGAAATACAAATAGTTCCAACAATCAAATCAATCTAAAAATGCTACGATGATACAAACTAGAGATCAATCATCAAATTTGTCTTCTACAAGTACAACAATAATGTTAGTCTCTAAACATCATGATCAAAATCTATTTTGGGGTGCAGTCTATTGACAAAGAGGAAATCCAAATATGATTGGTGTATTGAAAAATACATGAACCACTAATGTGATGATATAAAAAAATGATAAATTGACATGACAAGTAGAGACATTGAAACCCAAAGGAATCAAGAAGGCTTATATAGAGAAAGATTTATGCATGAATCCTGAAACACATTATACAATATTTGATTGATTAAGGCCTAATTAAAGTGGAACCTTCTACAAGATCCTCCAATATTTATCATATTTTTTTCAAGACTCCCTTACTTGATCATGAGAAGGGGAAAAATTCCAATTCAAATTCTAATTCCAAAGGTAATGTAAACTACACAAGAACCCTCATGAATATATCATAAATTACATACAAGTGTCAGATAGTCATGTGCCCACTATAACCAATAAAGAGAAATATCCCCAATGCACAATCACCACCCAATGATCCAAGATCACTTTTAAAGGAGCTCCTCCTAATTAAAAAATGACTATCCAATATAATCTCCTTGACCACCTTAGAAAGATATCTGCACAAATTTCTATTCTCTAGATACTATGTATGTCCCCTATACACAAAGTTATCTGAGATAAGGCTCTATAAGAGCTCACAATGCCTACAAGTATAAATTTTGACTAGTATCAAGTCATGGTAGGTCACCTTTCTGCCACTCAATATGTTAACTTCACAAAAAATAATGTCCCACGTGATAAACCTAGCCATAATGATCCCTTACACTTAGAAGTATTTTTCATTAACTATACAATCAAATGATTTTTAATAAATTTCAGAGCATGAATAAACATCTGCACCTTGAGAGTTATAATAGCTCTTAGATATTCTGAAGATGACATCTATCCTTATAGGAAAATGTTGATCCCAAAGAGGCTCACACCTAAATAAGGATAATAAGGAATTTTCATAGGAATGGGACAAATTATGCCATGTGAAACAACCTCTGGGATTTTAGAAGCCAACTCTTTGTACTAGTGTTTTTAAGAAAGGGGAATCAAGATTAAATACAAAAACTAGGGTGATGAACCAAAGATTTCGAAACTCTTTAAAATTCCCTGTAGAAATAACAAGAACATAGGACACCAAGAATAAGCTAAAAATGCCTTAGACTCTTCATTGTTGGAAAGAGAACATAACGCGAGAGTTAAAATAACATTGAGTAGAATTTTTAGATCCTCCCATGAGAAGCACCCACTAAGGCTCTAAGGAAATGTTCCTAAACCCCACTAAAACAACTATTGTATGAGAATTTCATTCACCAAAATGACATAGTATAACCCTAGATTACAAACATTAAAAGAGTAGAAAGACATGGTTCAATAACTTGTAAATATATAATGAATTATAAAATCCTAAAATAACATATGATAGCTACATTCATCTAGAATTAACATAGAGCTTTAAATCCATCTATAAAATAGAAGAAGACACACAACAAAGGTAAATTGGGCACAATCTAACATTCTTTCTTCCATTGATTAAGTGAAGAATACGAGGCTAGGGTATAAAAAATGAAACTAAAACTATTTCTAACTATTCTTCTATGTAATGAATAAAAGACTCCAAAACATAAGATCTAGATAACCATCCCTTTTTTAAAATGTGCATGCAGGCTTCTTATGTAGGAATAAATTCTTGAGCTAAATCTCGAAAAGGAAACCGAGAAGGGTCATTTGAAAATTTACCATGTGGAAGCCTCATCATGGCAGTTGTTATAGTTGTTCAACATGCTAATCTTTGCATCATTATTATCCTTCCATGTGCACAACATAGGTGCCACATGTGCTTTTGTAACTACCTCACCATCATGAGGGAATAAATTCCCAACTCCACACATAGTGATTCCTCATTTTTCATACGTGAAGGTGATCACATAATCAGATCAAATCTACCTCAGGATGCACCATTGGAAAGTGACAATTTTCCTTACAGGATGTGGGCCCCATGAGTATGTCAACTGGCTCGACCACAACTTGGACACATGGCATGTTGGCAAGGTTTCTTTTATTTTTTCCTTCCATTTAGCCTTCAAAAACTCTATGGTGCTACCATGTGGTACTCTCTGTAGTGAGAACACTTGAAAAGTAAATCATTTGAAGGAAAAGAGGCTCATGGTCATCGTAAATGTTGGCATAACTGATGCAGATGAGATGAGCAAGTATGTTGATAGCTTGATGATGTGTTTTGTCAATTATGTTGTTGTCAATGATGTCAACTTAGGTATCCCTAGTTGACTATATTCTTGATGTATCAATTTATGAGGGAGAAGATGAATTGAGAGTTATGTTGTGAATTATGGTGTGTATCTTGGAACATATGTTCTAGAAGTATGTAAAATGCTATATCTATGATCACACATGTATATGATGAGTTTTATGCAAGTTATAGTTAGTGAGACGAAGATAGACAAAAAGTTTAGCAGTGAAGAAGAAGAGAAGAAAGATTTGATCAGTGTGTCCCACATGAATTGAATCAGGTGTTGTAGTTTGAGTTGTGTGATTGGAATGACATTATTGGAATTTTTTTGCTATTGCATCAAGATTGATGATCAGTGGATAGAGTTACAAGATTATGAAGTTCAAGATAGTGAATAACAGTTGGTTAGATCCTTAACCGGTGATGGCAAATAAGTTTATGAAGATGCTCAAGTATTCTAGATTATGTGATGACATGTCTAAGGTGACTTGGAATGTTAGGTATGATTCTTATTGGATGATTTGATTGATAACTCATGGAGAGGTGCATGAACCTAGGAAAGTTTAATATGTTTGAATTTTGTTTGTCAAATCAATGGTGTGATGGATCGAGAGGCCAACATGAAGTTGAAGAGGTGGAAGAGCTAGATCAAAAATACAAGAGTGTGATTGTAGTGTTTGGATGTTCAGCATGTGAAGTAGAGATTGAGATTGAATTGGAATTATACTAGCATAGGAGAAGTTCTATTTTCTCATATCATTATGCTTGTTGTTCCCTAATAGTTGCAATAGGTTGAATCTTTTAATCAAGTAGATCATATTAGCTCTTTTTATAAAATCCTTTAATAGGGTGGCACTTTAGCTAGTGTCTAAAGTCCTCTAAAAAGGCTACTCCTAACAAGGTGTTGGTGAACAAATTTTTCCTTCGAAAATAAATGCATGATGGGGAGATTGGGATAGGCTAGCTGGTCTATGCTCTCTGATCCTTGTCTTGGATCACAATGTGCTCTTTACACACCTTATGGTCTATAGGACTCCTATTCACTCTAGGATCACTTGACCTAGCCCAATCTATCCACCAAGTATAAACTCTCCTTCTTCCTAGCTTGTTTGCACTCTTCCTAGCTCCATTCCCTTACATAGACCAATAAGGGGTTTTAAGGCTTAATAAACTCCATAGGATATGAAAAGAGAAATGTTGACTTCCAAGGTGTTTTTTCATCAAATAAAGCATCTCCAAAGTGTTGGTGAAGATGGGTTGATACCCGATTTCAAAGTTTCTTCACAAAATAGGGCTACTAGAAAGAGCCCCTATTAGGCCTCCTCTCTAGGTTTTTAGGGCTTTTCACCCACTTCTTCCATAGATTCAATGCTAGAGTTCCAAAAGAACCTCTATTAAATTTCCCAACCCTCAAGGATTTTTAGGGTTTTGGGGCTTCAACTATTCGTACAGTGCCTCCACTAGAAATGAGGGTTTCTAGGGCTTTTTAGGCTTCTCTGTGTCACAGGGCTTGTCTATCTACATAAAAACCTCTAATGAATTGGTAGAACTCTCTACTTCACATCAGTGAACCTTCACTCATGGCTCTTGACTTCCTTAAAAGGGCTTGTCTTCAAACTCTCTCCCTTGTCCTCTAGAGCTTCTCAAAGTCTGACCATACCTAGCCGGGCACTGCTTAGTCTCACCTAGGGCTTGGTCAATAAATAGATTTCACATGTGATCCAGGGCCCTTCTTGCATGTATGTACATGTTAGGGTCTATATTACCATATCCCAAAGACCCATGGTGTTTCCACAATGGGAATAGGAGTTATAGGCCCTACATTACAAACCCCTTCAAACTGGACAGGGGACTAGCAGATTCAAAACAAAAACTTTTATACACACAAATGAATAAATAAATTACTCTAAGCACACAAAAATTAAATTAAATACAACCAAAAAAATGTACAATGTCAAATATATTATGTGCAATCCATTAACTCAACATATCATGCCATAAATCTTGACTGGCACACACTTTTAACAGTCACAGTGAGGTTTTTCCAACTCCAGGCAGTACACAATGAATGCCAACCCTTGAATTAGGGTTTTTAAAGTCATATATAGTCTCCTCCATGGGATTAGAGCTTGGTTAGGGCTTAGAGCCACTTTGGTAAGGTTTAGACCTTCATTAGGAAAAGTTGCTAGCAACTTTTTGAGAAACTTTTTCGTGCTCGAGCAACTTTTGCTCTCACTACCTCCTAAGACCATTCTTAGGTCTATTATAAGGTACACTTGTGCCAAAACTTCCCAAACCCCTATTTTAAGACTTTGATGAATCTAAACAAGAAGTGATCTTAGGATGACATCATGCCCTGAGTCACTATACAATCAGAATTGGAAGACTCAACTATGAACCTAGGACCTCACTTAGGCCTACACACACAAAATGAGTTTTAAAACTCTTATTCTAATTACAAGCCTTCATTAGGCTACTTAACACAACAAAATTTGGTAATGGTGGGAGCCCTTGGAAGGGTGCTCCTACACCATACTCCCCCTTAGCAAAACTAAGGCACTTTGGGGTCAAGAAGAGCTAGGTCTATGCCTAGTTTCTTGAACTAGCTTTCTTCTATCTAGGTGGCTTCAGACTCAGGTTGACCTACCCACTTGATTAAGTGTTCCATATACACTTGATGTTTGGTAGCCTTCTGCACCTGGGATTCCAAAACCTGCTCTGCTATGGGCTGCTTCTTCTTTGGCATGGCATTGGTGTCTATGTCCTACAACACCCTTGACTGATCTTCACCTTGTTGTGGTGGATCACCTTTGAACAAGACTAGGTCACCAACATTGAACATTGGTGAGATAGCCAAATCTGATGGCAAGTCTACCTTGTATGCATTTTCACCATACTTGGCTAGAATTTTACAAGGCCCCACTCTTCTCATCTACAGCTTGGTGGGCATACCTTTTTGAATCCTTGTTTTTCTTAGGTGGACCATCACATAGTCCCCTACCTTGAATTAGACTTCTTTTCTCCTTTCATCTACATTGGCTTTGAGCTTTTGAGTGGACTCCATAATGGATTTCTTGACCTACTCTTGGACCTCCTTGATAGTTTGAGTGAAGTCCTCTGCTTGTCCACTCTTCATATCCATTGAACCTAAGTCTCTTAGTTCACATACACCTCTAGGGTGTCTTCTATACACAACCTCAAAAGGACTTCTCCCTGTGGTCCTATTCACACTATCATTGTAGGCATATTCTGCTTAAGGAATGACAAGATCCCAAGTCTGCCCATATTCCTTGGTTAAACACCTTAGTAAGTTGCCCAACACTCTGTTTATAACTTTAGTTTAACCATCAATTTGAGGATGGTATGCTGAACTGAATGAGAGATTAGTTCCTAACCTTTTCCATAAGGTTTTCTAAAAATGGCCCATGAACTTGCTATCCTTATCTGACACAATGCTTAATGGGAGTCCATGAATCCTTACTATCTCTTTAAAGAAGAGATAGGCTATATAGCTTGCATCATGAGTAGTTCTACATGGAATGAAATGGCTCATCTTATAGAACCTATCTACTACAACATAGATGCTATCCATACCTATTTTGGTTTTAGGGAGTCCAACCACAAAGTCCATGCTCACACACTCCCAAGGCCTATTTGGAACTGGTAAAGGTTGATAGAGCCCTGAATTGCTTGAACCTCCTTTAGCTCTTTGACACACACCACATTTCTCCACATATCTTCTCACATTGCTTGCTAACTTAGGCCCAAAATAGTACCTTTGTACTAGCTCCATGGTTTTTTTTATGCCAAAATGTCCACTTAGGCTGCCATTATGCTTCTCTTGAATCAGATTTTTCCTCATGGATCCCCTAGGCACACATAGCTGATTGCCTTTGAAAAGAGTCCATTTTGTAGGGTGTAATCTGCATACTCACCATGGAAATGGTTCTCAAACTCTTGGCACACTTTGCAGGCTTTTGAGAAGTCTTCATCCTCCTAATAAAGATCCTTGAAACCTGCTATTCCAATGCTCTACAATTGAACTTCTTGGATAATCAAGAGCTTCCTACTCAAGGCATCTGCTACCTTACTGAGCTGCCCCTTCTTGTGCTTGATAGTGAAGGTAAAGGATTGGAGACACTCCATCCACTTCAAGTGCCTATTTCTAAGCTTCTCTTGAGCATTAATATAACTCGAGGCCTGATTATCTATGAACACCACAAATTCTTTGGGTAGGAGGTAATGCCTCCACTTCTTGAGGGATTGTACTAATGCATATAATTCTAGGTCATAGGCTAAATACCTCTTCTTTTCTTCATTGAGTTTCTCACTAAAAAATGCCACAAGCCTTCCCTCTTGGCTCAATACACCCCCTACTACAACACAACTTGCATCACATTCAATGGTGAACAATTTGTCAAAAGTTGGTAAGAGTAAGATAGGTTTGGTAGCTACCTCTTGCTTCAATGTTTGGAATGCCTTATCAACTACCTTAGTCCATTTGCACTTAGTTTTAAGTCCTCCCTTGATGGTGTCAAGCACTGGAGCACATATACCACTAAAATTTCTCACAAATTTCCTATAGAATTGGGCCAACCCATGGAAACTTCTAACTTCAGTCCCTGTTTTAGGGGTAGGCCAATTCAAGATTGCCTCCACCTTGCTTGGGTCCATTTTCAAAGTGCCCTTGGACACCACAAATTCCAAGTAAAATAGTTCTTGTTGCATGAACTCACATTTCTCAAACATCCCTTTGTTTAAACATCGTGTATAAAGTTTAGGAATTCCTTCCCACTGCTAAACAACACACTAGGTGTCCTTGAGGCTCCTTCATCATTCTCTATCAAAGACTAAATCTTGAATGTCTTACCATCCTTCTTGAATGAAATGGAGTTTTCTTCTCCATCATAGAGCACTTTCCTATCAAATTGCTAGGGTCTCCCCAATAGGAGATGGCAGACATCCATGGGAAGGACATCACAAAGAACCTTGTCCCTATAGCCTCCAATGGAAAACTCCACCCATGTCTGGTCATTCACCAATACACTCTGCTCCTGATTCAACCAAGTCACCATGTAAGGATTTTCATGGGGAATCTTTATAAGTTTTAACTTCTTTGTAGCTTAATCTGATACGATGTTGTCAGTTGATCCTACATCAACTATCACCTTACACACCTTGCCTTGGATTTTGCACCTCACTCTAAATAGAGCTCTTCTTTGCTTGGGTTCTCCTTGGTTAGGTTTCCTTATTAGTACCCTCCTAAACATCAAGTTCTCCTCCATTTCTGATTCTAGCTTGCTTACTTCATTAGTACATGAACTACTGCCATCTTCTTGGGTATAGGCTACCCTCTTTTCACCACAAGAGCTTGTAGGTTTGTCAGGACACCTATAGGCAGGGTGTCCAAGCTATCCACATTGATAACACTTCATTGTGGCAAAGTAGGAGCTACTTCTTCCTGTACTTCTTCCTCTGCCACCTTGAGATCCTCTTCCTCTACCAAATGTTCCTCTTGAACTAATCTCTGCAACCTACTCTAGGAGTCTACTCTCTCCTTGGCTTCTGGAGTCACCTCCTCTGCCACTAGAACCTCCACTTTGACCCCCTCTAGAGTCCCTACCTCTACCTCTATTTTTGGAGTTAGGTTCCTGCTTCTTTATCTAATTATCTTCTAGCTTTTGTGCCATGTGTTGACATCCAAGGACTATGGTAGGTGTAAATAGATTCATCTCCTTTGCTATACTCCATCTCAGTCCACTTAAATACCTTGCCACCTTGATGCTCTCCTCCACTTTCACCTTGGAGCTTAGACTCAACTTGTGGAACTCTTCGGTATAGGTGGCTACATCCATCTCTTTTTGCTTGAGGTTCAACCTTCTTCTATGCTACTGGATTTCATAATCTATAGTCAAGTATGCTTCCTTCACTTTGTTTACCATGCCTTTCCAATTGGCAATAGGGTTCTTTCCCTCTTTCTCCATTTCTTCTTGGAGATAGTTCCACCAAGTTAGAGCTTGGCCTCTTAATCTTTCTTTGGCCTCTTTGACCTTTTGTGCCTTGAAGATCCCTTCAAACTCAAAGTGATTCTCCATACCCTCTATCCATTACATTACAAGCTTGATGTCTATCCTACCAATAAGAAGTGGAACACCTTCAAGTGCCTTGCCAGTGATGGCCTTTAGTGCCTTTAGGAACTGCTCATCTTGAGTAGGAGGATCAAGTGTAGGCACTTCATCATCTATAGTCACCACTTTTTCCTTAGCATCCTGCTCCTGCATTCTATCTTTCACTTTATCTGCCTTTGCTTGGACATCATCCAGGAGTTGTTCCATATGATACAATCTTTCTTGCAGGAGTCTATTGGCTTCCTCCTGATCTTCTACCTTTTTGGATAGCTCTTCATTTGTCACCATCTTCTACTTCTGAGATGATCCAATTGATTCCTCTGGAAGTTGAAACATTCACTTTCCAACTATCCACTTCCCAAGCCTTATAGGCTATGATACCAATCTGATGGGGAGATTGGTATAGACTAGCTAGTCTGTGCTCTTTGATCCTTGTCTTGGATCCTAATGTTCTCTTTACACACCTTATGGTCTATAGGACTCCTATTCACTCTAGGATCCCCTGACCTAGCCCAATCTATCCACCAAGTATAAACTCTCCTTCTTCCTAGCTTGTTTGCACTCTTCCTAGCTCCATTCCCTTACATAGACCAATAAGGGGTTTTAAGGATTAATCAACTCCACAGGATCTAACAAGAGAAATTTTGACTTCCAAGGTGTTTTTGCATCAAATAAAGCATCTCCAAAGTGTTGGTGAAGATGGGTTGATACCCGATTTCAAAGTTTCTTCACAAAATAGGGCTACTAGAAAGAGCCCCTATTAGGCCTCCTCTCTAGGTTTTTAGGGCTTTTCACCCACTTCTTCCATAGATTCAATGCTAGAGTTCCAAAATAACCTCTATTCAATTTCCCAACCCTCAAGGATTTTTAGGGTTTTGGGGCTTCAACTATTCGTACAGTGCCTCCACTAGAAATGAGGGTTTCTAGGGCTTTTTAGGCTTCTTTGTGTCATAGGGCTTGTTTGTTTGCATAAACACCTCTAATGAATTGGTATAACTCTCTCCTTCACATAATTTAACCTTCACTCATGCCTCTTGACTTCTTCAAAAGGGCTTGTCTTGAAACTCTCTCCCTTGTCCTCTAGAGCTTCTCAAAGTCTGACCATACCTAGTTGGGCACTGCTTAGTCTCGCTTAGGGCTTGGTCAATAAATAGCTTGCACGTGTGATCTAGGGCCATTCTTTCATGTATGTATAGGTTAGGGTCTATAATATCATATCCCAAAGACCCATGGTGTTTCCACAGTGGGAATAGGAGTTACAAGCCCTACATTAGAAACCCCTTCAAACTAGACAAGGGACTGGCAGATTCAAAAAAAAAAGTTTTATACACACAAATGAAAAAATAAATTACTCTAAGCACACAAAAATTAAATTAAATACAACCAAACAAATGTAAAATGTCAAAGATATTATGTGCAATCCATTAATTCAACATATCATGCCATAAATCTTGATTGGCACACACTTTTAACAGTCATAATGAGGTTTTTCCAAATCCAGGCCATACACAATGAATGCAAACCCTTGAATTAGGGTTTTTCAAGTCATATATAGTCTCCTCCTTGGGATTAGAGCTGGGTTAGGGCTTAGAGCCTCTTTGGTAAGGTTTAGACCTTCATTAGGAAAAGTTGCTAGCAACTTTTTGAGCAACTTTTTCTTGCTCAAGCAACTTTTGCTCTCACTACCTCCTAAGACCATTCTTAGGTCTATTATAAGGCAAACTTGTGCCAAAACTTCCCAAACCCCTATTTTAAGACTTTGACCAATCTAAACAAGAAGTGATCTCCGGATGACATCATAACCTGAGTCACTGTGCAATCAGAATTGGAAGACTCAACTATGACTCTAGGACCTCACCTAGGCCTACACACACCAAATGAGTTTTAAAACTCTTATTATAATTACAAGCCTTTAGTAGGCTAACTAACACAACAAAATTTGGTGATGGTGGGAGCCCTTAGAAGGTTGCTCCTGCACCAATGCATAATATGAGTCACAATACCTAGAAAGAAGGAAAAATGTCACCAATAGTTGGAGAAGTTATCATTGAATTGATAACTTTCCTCTAAATTTTGAGAGATACAAATCCCTCTTTAAAGATATGCAATGAATAAAATTTGGGGTATGCTATTAATCAGAAAGAAGAAAAGGTACATTAACATCTACCCCTAATAATGGAAATAGATGCAAAAGATCAATTAAAAAGAAAAGGATGCAGACAAATAAATCAAAGTTTAATCATTTGCATTCATGAATATCATCTAGACTAAAAATAGATAGAGAAATCCTTTCTTCTTTTATGATTAAATTGCCAAAACAAAGTTCTAGAATAAATTCATACACACAATCTTTTATGATAGAAATGACATAAATAAGTGATCACACTGGCCCAAAGTCTAGTTGTAATCAAAAGAAAAATATAGAAAATACAAAGATTGTGAATATCATCTTCTTTTCATTCATGCCTCAATAGAAATTCAAACACTCCTATTCCTATACATTAAGACCGTTTTAAAAAAAATCTCCCTCCTATAGCATCTGTTTCCAACCCCCTTTTCTCTCCTTTTTTTACATCTATGTAGTCTCATTTCTTACAACAGACCTTTTCAGTTTTAATAACTAATTCTTGAAAAAAAAATTAATTAATGTCTTTTCATCTTTCACCTTACTCCGGATAACTTTCCTTTTTTAGTTTCACATATTTATAAACATTCAAAATGAAATATTTATAAAGATAATATTCTAAAGTTTGAAAATATATTTATAATCAGATTTGAATGTGTGGCACTTACTGATGATAAGTGTTGTCATCATTTAATGACTGTCATGGGCAGTTTAGATAGTATTGCACACAGTCATTTGTATCTCAGGAACCGGGACAAATTCAGAAGATCTCTCCAGTGAGAATCTAGATAATTAGGCTTGCAAAAACATATCCAAAATTGAGCATGGTCCAATGGTTAAATTGGAAGTTATGCCCCCCACACTGAGACTAATTTTTTATCATCAGAAAATCCGTGACTGTAAGCTACATTAAAAATTATAAATGGATTACCACCTTGAGATTCTCTTAAGAAATTTTTTTGATTTAATTAAATCTATATTTGATAATTCCTTAAGAAGGAATAATTTTGTGATATTCCCAATATAGAAACTAGTTAATCATCAACCCAATTATGCATGGTATTGTTGTTGTTAGCAATATTGACATTAGTATTTTCTACTCTTGCTATCACCACCATTATCAGTGAACAATCTCACAATAGGTAGAGATAATCATGCCATTGTATCTCTCTCAAGGGTAATCTATCTATGCAACAGATTACCTATCCCCATTATGAAATTCATTTAAATTGTCAACCTAGGGATGTAGACTTGAAATGGGACAACATAGTTTGCGCACTAAGCTCCTTTAGGAGTCATAACACTTATGCTGCAGGAAGATAAAATGCATGAAAGGAATGTATACTATTGTTGTAGGAAAGTAAAAACACTTGTGTAATTACTACAGAAAACTTATGAAATGAATCTAAGCCTGCCTAACAACTCAAAACATTTACTATACCCATTTCTACAAATGTTGTAGGAACAAACACAGTGACAATGCTGGAGGAATAAAATGGTAACTCTATTTGAAAATAAGAAAAGTATAGGAAACAAATCTATTCTACCTTAATCTAATCCACCTTCCAAGTGGGCCCTCTTGGTTGGCTTCTACTAACTACTCAACACAAGAGATAATTCAAAATCACTCTTCCATTAAAATCTTCTTAACTGGTTACATAACTGAATAAATCATGAAGAGCAAAAACAAAGTAACTTCTATTATACTGAATACATAATTCTATCTTTCTTCATTTCCTACTAAATCAATCAAAATCCCTTTATATCAAGGATCGAAATGTATTGAAAACATAACTGAAAAGTCTCATTAAACCTTGCCACATAAGGAGGAGATAAAACAACCATAACATGATACAATTATTGCTATCAACAGAATAACAATTCTGAGAAAATTTTGCAAGACTTAATTCCCTATATTCTCTGGAACAATAGCTCCTTCAAAGCTTTGACATATCCATCAGAATAGTGTTGGTTTCTCCCACCATGGTTGGTCTTCTAATGCTCCTTCTTTAGTGCAGATGTGCCACTCTTCATACTGCTCCATATTTACCTGAAAGGTTAGTAACATTCGGTACACATATGCAAGTCAACATTTTCAACTCCTACTTAAATGTTAGAACACAACTTGAAATAATTATATGAAGTACTGCATTATATTTATAATAGTCAACAAAACATATCATTCAAGCTACCCATAGATTTGTGACTTTAGATGTACTTGGCATAGGTTCACATAAGTATAAGCAATAAAATGTCTTGGAAATGTTTGTCAAAGTATCAACAAAACATAAAGATCATAAAAAAATTGAGGCAATAATTGGACTCATCATCTGCCCCCTACTATCAGAATGCTTGTCCTCAAGCATTGTATTTCCTTTCTATGGTCCTGAAATCACCAATGGTCATCCTTCCTTTCTTTCCACTTTTGAAAGTGTAGTAGAACCCCCTTGTGTGTTCCAAGTAGTCTTCCTGATGCTCCTCAACCAACTGATCTAGTCTAGTGGCACTGATATCATATAGGGGCCAAAATAGTGTAGGTGGCTAGAAAGATAAAGAAATCCATAATTCTCTTCTGGGCTGCCTTCCTAGCTTCATGTAATTAGCCACCCTGTGAACAGCTGCTTCATAATTAATCGGGCTATGTGGTTCTTCTTTTCTGAAAGCTTCAAGCAACCTATTCCACCTACTTCTGACTCTTGAAAGAGCTCTTTGGGCTATAAAATTAGGCAATGTATGATAATATTTGTAAACTTTATCCCTTAATGAAAATACTTTTTCCTTGATTTTTGGCTTTGGTCTCCCATAAGTCAAATTGAGACAATCCCTTAAAATAACATCAGGCTTATGTGACTCAGCCCTTAATGGTAAAGGTTCGGATTTCTCTAGATCCTTGTAGGTGTTCAGCTATCTGTCATAGTTTGTCTCATTATGCATCCATGACATCAATGCCCTTAAGTGAATGTCCCCTATATAGAGCAGAGGATACCACTCTATTTCATGTGGGATAATAAAATTGTGCAAATAAAGCTTGCATAACAGATTTTGTTGCCATGATGGTAGAGTCTGATAAAAACCATAGAATTCTTGTGTTGTTTTGAGTTCACAATCAATGTCCTTCATTGTCATCATAAGTTGTAACAACAAAAATTGCTCCTTTAAGCAAATAGCATATACCCTAGGTGGTGGTCTACAAGCTATCACCTAGTCAGCTAGTTTTAAGACCTTGTTCATTTGCTCTTTCTATTTCCTTAGCTACTCTTTGAGAGATTCAATCTCCTCATCCTTCTCAAATATCTCCCTTTTCATTTGATTTCTTTCCTACTTCCACCATGTTTTCTAAAAGATAAAATGGTTGTATAGATGAAAGAGAACTAAATGAATTATTGATGAAGGGAACTCTTGTATTTGAACCTTATTTTTCTTCTCTTTAATAGTCTGCTGAAAGAAGTCAGTGAACCATGTTGACTGATATGGTATAATGAATGTATACAAGATGTTGAGGAGGAGTAGATTGAACATTTGCAAGAATGCTCTCTTGCATTACTTTAGAGTTCAATTTAGGCATTCCTTGCTCATTCTGTGGCATTCTACTATTAGGTTCTTGTTCATTAGGAGGATCCTCCATATGAAAGGATTCTTCCTGCATAGGAGAGTCATCAGGAATAAATTCAATAGAGGCCTCTTTATCAGGTCTTGGTGCTAGGACTTTAGGGTGTTGAGGAGAAGGTGGAGACACCTATCCTCTCATGCGAGGGCTTCTATGCATAGTTTCCTCTTCAACCACTACAATTTTAGGTTGGCGAGACCTTTTAGGTTTATGTGTTGTAGGATTAGATGCTACAGGAGTAGTTATTGTAGGACTTGACCGTTTCCTTTTATTAACTTGAATTGCAGGGTTTGAAATTTCTCCTTCTAAGTTAGGGATATCTTTTCTAACTTTCTGCTTTCCTTTTCTTGAGGAAGAAGTGGGTACATTACTCTCTAGAGTAGGTTCAGGAGGTTGGTTTTCTAGTAGTAATTCTAGTTCTTTCTCTTTCACATTTGCTTCCTTAGTAGGGTTAGAAGATTCTACTACATCTTCTAAAGGTTGGGCCACAGGATTTTCTTGGGGTTGCAAAGTTTTGGTTTGGACAAATTCAGCCCATGACATGGGGGAAACATCTCTAAGAGATTTCTCAACCAAAATCTTGATTAGGACATGGTGACTAATAGAGTTTGCATTGCCTTTTTGAGTTTCCTCAGCACTGATACTTAGCATATTGTAAAGAAAATTGGGAATATTAACCTGAATATTATGGCTGATACAACTAAGCAACTTAAAGTGATGAGAATGAAAATTTGAAAACCTCCCCTCACAAGTTAAATACCTGATGATGTGCATAGCTAGTTCTAGAAATGGATGTGGAAGGGACAATTTGTTGCACCCTTGCTTAGTAATTTCAAGCAGAGGATCACCCAACCTGGAGAACTGAGCCTGAGATGACCTGACATCATGCTCATTTGGATAATGTTCTCCCACAATTGGTAACCCTCTAACTTTTTCAATTCTCTCTTCAATAGAAACTACTATCAATCCCCATATGGTTGCTTTTCCTTCTTCAAATGTATTTATGAATTCTGCAGCAACCTCCTCATTAAACTCTGTTAGCTAAAGAAAATAGCCAAGCCAGCCGCATGCATTGAACCTACAAATTGCCTCAACATTTGATAGCAAAATACCATGAATGATGGGTTCATGTCTCTGTAATTGTTTTCCCATCTTAACAATGCCCACTCTCTAATTTTTAGCTCTTCAACCTACTGCTAAGATTTTGGCTTCTCTGCAAATTCCCTCTTCTGAAATGCAATTGTGATTCTTGAAAATACTGATATTTTCACTTGCATTACCTTTGTTTTACTTGACATAAACTATAATAATGGCACTAATTTCAGAGGTCATCAATACCTTAAGTGTGAGTTACCTCACAAATTAATTATGATCCTCTTGAAGTCATGTCAAGTTTAGGAAATCAGAATTTGAAAGTACAGGAAATGTGTGAAGGATTTAAAAATTAATGGAACGCAGCCTAAGTACAACACTGATGTGATAGGGGTATGACAAGGGTAGTTTAGGAATGACACTTGGAAGTTATTACACTTCTCTTGCCCCCTACTAAAGTTGAATAAGTGTCTGCACTTGTTAAATTGAGCACGAGGTTGAGAAACTAGCTTAAGGCTTATATTATACATTTAATGCAGTAGTAAACATAATTAATTAAACCTGTGTGCTAAAAGTAAGTAAGAAGTTAGAAATTTGTACCTGGCAATTAGTTACCATACACAAATGTGAGCTAAGGAGAGTATTGATTTTGGCGGCCGCATGAGATTGCTGACGTGGCATTTTATTGAAAGCATTTGAAAATAGAAATTGTGGGTGACATGGAATTTGAGTGGGTGGTAGAAACATGAATGAAATGAGTTGATGAGAAGAAAAGAGAAAAGTGAATGAAGAAGTAGACTTCATTAAATGAAGTTTTATTATGATATCTATCGAACATATGTCATGGTGATGCTACAGGAAGAAGGCGTTCACCTTCTGCTGTAGGAACTATTTCCTGAGGGACTGTTGAACTATGCATGTTGAACTGTTGCAATAATTATTCTTTGGTTTGAGGCTTGTGATAAAGGTGCAAGCAATGTCCATTGACTAGTAGCTTAAATTGTACTGGATCAAGCATGGTGAGCTAAACTACTCCATTATCAAAGACATGTTGAATTTCATAGGGTCTGAGCCATCTGGTTTGCAGATTTCCTAGGTTCTCCTTGTATCTAGAATCATATAATAAAGCCCAATCTCCTACTTGAAATTGTTTATTCTTGATATGTGAATCATGCCATCTTTTCCTTTTGTTTTGGATTAATTTTGTTCTTTCCAATGCTGACTTGCGCATTTTATCCAATGTGTTGTGATGGAGGAGATGTTCTGCTTGTGCTGTAGGAAGATTGATGTTTAGCTCAAATGTTGTACGCAATGTTTTGTGTTCAAACTCTATGGGAAACATTACTGCTTGTCCATAGACCAATTCAAATGGTGTGAACCCTTTTGTTGTCTTCCATGTGGTACAGTAAGCCCAAACTACCTCTGTCAATCGAATACTCCAATCCTTGCGATGCAATTGTACTGTCTTGGTTAATATGGCCTCTATTTCTCTATTGGTCACCTATGCCTATCCATTTGCTTTCAGATGATAAGGACTAGACTTTCGATGCCTTATGTTATACTCCTTCATCAACTCTATAATTAGGTTTGATGTGAACTGTGCACACTGGTCCATGACTAGCTCTCTGGGGACTCCATACCTTGTAAAAATTTCTTCATACAATAATTTTGCTACTTTTTCATCCCTTGCATTCTGCATAGCTTTCACTTCAACCCATTTTGTTAGCTAGTCTGTACAAACCAAGATGTAGGATTTTCCATGTGATGGTGGATCAATTGGTCCAATGAAGTCCATACCCCACTTATCAAAGGGTGTGATTACTACTTGTAGATTAAGTGGCATCTCATCTAATCTTGTTGGTCG
Organism: Chamaecyparis obtusa; assembly: GCA_027943335.1. Classification (NCBI taxonomy): domain Eukaryota; kingdom Viridiplantae; phylum Streptophyta; class Pinopsida; order Cupressales; family Cupressaceae; genus Chamaecyparis; species Chamaecyparis obtusa. The sequence goes on along the minus strand of BSBK01002928.1, from coordinate 119,652 downwards.
ACCCATCCTCTAACATTTATCACATTTTTTTGTATAACTGGATGCATCTTTGTGTAATCAAGGCCAATAATATCCTATTGTTAAGATTTTCAGGGCTGTTCGCTTTGCTGCAAAATGACCTCCACAAGGCTCATCATGACAAGCATGGAGTATATCATATACTTCATCTTCTCTCACACATCATCTCATAATTTGATCTGGACCAATGTAAAATAGATTTTTATCTATCCATGAAAACTGAAAGCTCTTTTCTACAATCTTTTTCTTATCTTTTTGAGAAAAATGTGGGGGCATCTTATTTGCTGCAAGATAATTGGCTATGTCTGCATACCATGGGTTCTTGATTGCTATATGGAATAGGTGTTCATCTGGAAATGTATCTTCAACCTAAGTAGTGTCTTCATCAGTGTTTTGTAGTCTAGATAAGTAGTCAGCAACTACATTGGCCTTTCCTGGCTTATCAACAATTGTGATATCAAACTCCTGCAGCAGTAAGAGCCATCTTGCCAACCTGCCTGTTATAGCAGGTTTGTTCATCATATATTTTATTGCAAAGTGATCAGTGTGAATGAAGATGGGATAGCCTGTGACATAATGTCTGAATTTGTTCAATGCATAAACTACATCTAGGAGTTCCTTTTCAGTAACTATGTAGTTCAATTCAAGGCCATGGAGGCTTTTACTGATATAGTAAATTACATTCTCAAGGTTAGTAGGCTTTTGTCCTAGCACAACACCTATGGCATAATTTGATGCATTTGTATGGATGTGGAATGGAATAGACCAATCTGGTCCTTTTAGGACTGGTGTAGTGGTTAGGAGTTTCTTTAGCTATAGGAAGGACTCATCACATGCTTGTGACCATTTAAATTCAGCTTCTCTGGTAAATAGTGTATACAGAGGACTAGCAATTTGACTAAAATTTTGAATAAAGTGTCTATAGTATCTAGCATGTCCTAAAAAAGATCTTACATCTTTTTGTTTAGTAGGAGTAGGTAGTATAAGTATTACCTCTACTTTAGCTGGGTCCACTTGAATTCTTGCTGCTAAAATGAAATGCCCAAGTACTACTCCTTCCTGCATCATCATAAAGCATTTCTCACTATTAAGGGATAGATTATGCTCCTTACATTAGATTAGTACTTTTTCAAGATTTTTCAAAGCTTCATCAAATGTCACTCCAAATGCTGTAAAGTCATCCATATATATCTCCTTACAATCATGTGAAATGTCAACAAAAATACTAATCGCAGCTCTTTGAAATGTTGCTAGAGCATTACACAATCCAAAAGGTAGAACTGAATATACATATGTCCCCCATGGACATGTGAATGTAGTCTTCTCCTGGTCCTTTGGAGCAATAGTTATTTGATTATATCCACTATATCCATCAAGAAAGGAAAAATACTTCTTACCTGCCAAAGTATCAAGTACTTGGTCAATGAATGGTAGTGGGAAGTGATCTTTCTTGGTAGCTTTATTTAACTCCCTATAATCCACACAAATCCTCCATTTCCCCCCCTTTTTAGGTACTATAACCAAAGGTGATACCCATTTACTATCAGATATAGGATATATAAAGCCAACATCTAGTAACTTTTGTAATTTTGTTTTAACTATCTCCCTTAATGCTGGATTAATCCTTCTTTGAGGATGGAAAAGGGGTAGGCTACCTTCATTGATATATATCCTATGAGTACATAATGTTGGGATTAATCCCTTCATGTCCCCATAATCCCATGCAAAGGCTTTCTCATGTGTTTGCAGCAATTTAGTGAGTTGTTCCATTTGTTGTGGAGGCAACTTGTTATTCACATGGAGATTATGACCTTTGGAAAGCTCAATAGTAGTTGTAAGGTCAAGCATGGATACTTCAGTATAGGACTTGTGGTTACTTCACTAGGTAGCAACCGGTGGATAATATTGGGTTCTGAAGGTAATACACAATCCTCAAGATTATCTTCATATGTACTTAATTCTAAGATAGAACTCTTAGACAAATCTTTGATTACAACACAGTCATTATTAAGAATGCTCCAAATGAATTCATCCTCCTCTTGTAGCTTTAGAAACAATTTCCTATGTAACATCATGAGCTGAACCACAAAATTCAGTTCTTCTTCCCCATCTCCTAAGTCTGGCCATATAGGTGTACTCAAATCTGGTTGTAGTTGAGTTGGAGGATACAATGCTAATTTCTTAGTGGCTTGCCCATCTGAAATTGTCATGTTCCCTAATCTAAAACTTATGTTTGCATCATCTATTTCTAGCCATGGACGTACTAGAATAACAGAGTAATTAGCAAGGTTCACTTTTGGTGAAAGGATCATGAAATCAGCAGGGTACTCCCAAGAATCTAAGGCAACTATTATATCTTCTATCATTCCATCAGGAGTAATAGTAGAGCTATCTGCTAATTGCAATATTGTTGGAGTAGCTCTCAACCCTTCAATACTCAACTTATTCATAGTATCCTTAGTTTTTACATTAATGATAGCACCTAAGTCTATTAATGGATTTTTGACAGACTGGCCATTAATGATGATATTCACAATCAGACTCCCTGGGTCTGAATATTTTGGTATCACCAATTTTCCTAGCATGATATCAGCTAATTGTCCTATAACATGAACTATTATAGGATCCCTTTTCTTTCTCCCAAGATTTTTAAGACACGCTTCTTTTATTGCTTTTCCATAAACTGGAACATCTTTTATTGCTTGAAACAGAGGAATTTGGACATGCATGTTCTTAAGCTGGTCAATGATATCAAATAGCTAATCTTCTTTTGGTATGGGCTTCTCCATGCTAAGCCTCTGAGGAAAAGGTGGTTTAGCTGATGTTTGAACATTAGTTGAGTTGGGAACATTTTTTGATGCAACAGTATTTGGCAAATCATTCTCTGGAATTGGTACTGTTGCTGCAGGAAGGTCCAACACTTCACTAATAAGGGGTGGTTTAGGTGCTGGCGAGGTAGTACCTGATCTTAGGTGTATATCAACTATATCAAGTGCATAGGTAGGGTGTTGTTGAGCATCAGTAGTATACATTCATTGTTGTGGTTGTTGACTGTTGGGTTCATTGAGGTTGAGCAGGTAATTGTGTCTAATTTTGAGGATTTGTATTTGAAGGTGGTGGCATTATTGAAAGCATGTTTGTTGGAGGTGGTAGAGGTGGATATCCAGGATTTGGGTTAGGCCATTGTTGAGGTCCTCTCCACTGGTTAGTGGGCTACCAATTTCCTTATGGTTATTGCCATTGGTTTGGAAATTGTGACCATTGGGGTTGTTGTGGAGGATACCATTGATTTTGTTGATTATTTGGCCAAGCATTATTCCAAGTGGGTTGATTATACTGTGGAGGACTTTGGACATTTTGATTTTTCCACTGACTATTATATGGACTTGAAGCTTGTAATGGGTCTTGAGGCATACCTTGTCTCATGGCCCATGGTCAGCATTGAGCAACGAAGAATACTTCCTTGTCCTCTCCTTCTATCTTTAAGTACTCAGTTGGAAGATGCTGGTTCTCCAAGTTTGTGACCAATTTGCACTGACAATCCTTCTTTTGTTTGTGGTAATGAGGACACTATTCTACCAGCTGCACCTCTGTGTCTGCATGTTTCTTCTCGGTGGTCATCGTGTCTAGGTGTGTAGCAACATCATTGATGATGTCTTGTTTGAAGTCTAATAACAAGTTTGAAATCTCCATCTTTGAAATACGAGAGCCACTCCCTTTGGTTAGCGCTGAATGAAATCCTCTTCCTTTCTTGACCACTACTCTAGAATAGTTCATACAAATCTTCTGAAGGTCATCCTAGGAGGACTGAGATATATCACCTCTGCCCATGAGGTCCAGAGCTTCAAGACAATTTTCATTCACTCATCTTAGAAAAATTAGGTTCTGTGAATCCTCCTATAATGCATGTTGCGGGTTCTTTTGTAGGCTAAATAAGAAGCGTGATATGTAGTCTTCTAATATCTCTACAATAGGTAGAGATAATCATGCCATTGTCTCTCTCTCAAGGGAAATATATCTATGCAATGGATTACCTATCCCCATTATGAAATGCATTTAAATTGTCAACCCAGGGATGTAGACTTGAAATGGGATAGCATAGTTTGTGCACTAAGTTCCTTTAGGAGTCATAACACTTATGCTACGGGAAGATAAAATGCATGAAAGGAATCTATACTATTGCTGCAGGAAAGTAAACACACTTGAATATTGAATGGAATTACTGCAGAAAACTTATGAAATGAATCTAAGCCTGCCTAACAACTCAAAACATTCACTATACCCATTTCTGCAAATGTTGTAGGAACAAACATAGTGACAATGTTGCAGGAATAAAATGGTAACTCTATTTAAAAACAAGAAAAGTACAGGAAACAAATCTATTCTACCTTAATCTAATCCACCTTCCAAGTGGGCCCTCTTGGTTGGCTTCTGCTAACTAATCAACACAAGAGATAATTCAAAATCACTCTTCCATTAAAATCTTCTTAACTAGTTACATAATTGAATAAATCATGAAGAGAAAAAATTGAGTAACTTCTATTATACTGAATACATAATTCTATCTTTCTTCATTTCCTACTAAATCAGTCGAAATCCCTTTATATCAAGGATCAACACTTATTGAAAACATAATTGAAAAGTCTCATTAAACCTCACCACATAAGGAGGAGATAAAACAACCATAACATGATACAATTACTATTGTCAATAGAATAACAGCTATGAGGAAATTTAGCAAGACTTAATTCCCTATATTCTCTAGAATAGTAGCTCCTTCAAAGCTTCGACATATCCATCAGAAGCGTTCTAGTTTCTCCCGTCGTGGTTGGTCTTTTAACACTCCTTCTTTAATGCAAATGTGCCACTCTTCATACCACTCCATATTTACCTGAAAGGTTAGTAACATTCGGTACACATATGCAAGTCAACATTTTTAACTCCTACTTAAATGTTAGAACACAGCTTGAAATAATTATATGAAGTACTGCATTATATTTATAATAGTCAGCAAAACATATCATTCAAGCTACCCATAGATTGGTGGCTTTAGCTATACTTGGCATAAGTTCACATAAGTATAAGCAATAAAATGTCTTGGAAATGTTTGTCAAAGTATCAACAAAACATAAAGATCATAACAAAATTGAGGCAATAATTGGACTCATCAATCAACTGATGTTGAAAGAGCTTGATCATTTTGAATGGAATCCATATTCAATTTCATCTCTGTTGTTCCATTGATTTAAACTTGAATGTCATATAAATATCCATAATATATCATTCATTGATCGAGTACCAATCATATTGAAGTCTTTTCTCAACAACACCCCTTGATCTCTGAATGCATATAATATTTTTTAAGCTCTATAAAAAACCTTTCATATTTCTCATATTTGGGAAATTATCAGAATTTAAATGTTTGAAACTGTGAACCTTGAACCATGGGACTATGCCTTTGAACTGAAATGAATCATGTTGATCCCAAATGTACCTGCATGTACTTTCATGTACTAATTTGAACTAATATGAACTAGTGAATTGTACCTTTTGTTGGAATTAGGAGAGATAGGGTACTGAGAGGGGAGGGGTGAATCAGTTCCCACATAAACTTTAACACATCAACCTTTCAGATCTACAACAGCAAACAGTAGTAACCTTGCAAAATAACTTGTATCTAATACATGTATCATTCATCCATTCAAATTATGAAAGTAAACAACATGAAATCAACAATATAATAGTCCCATAGCACAAGTATTTTGGTAATGCAGAAACCCTTGTTAGAAAGTAAAAACTGCAGTGGGGATGACACCCACAAATTCTTCACTACTATAGATAGAAAAGGTTTGCTTATTAGGGCTACAAGTTTTGATCACTTTTGGTGATCTTACCCTATTAGGAGTAACATATTAGATCAACTAGATCTACCTAGTTATAGGATTTTAGCAACACTACTTGAGTGTGCACTCGGTTAAGAGATTTACAAAAGACTGTCAAGTCTATTCTATTAAGAGATTTTACAAAACTCTATTACAATGATTAGAAAGAAATAGGTATCTATCTACTAATGACAACTTAATTGTATGATATAGATCAATAAAGTACTGATAAAATATCACCTTTATTGTGATGAATCTCTGCTCTGAACTGCTCAGTTAGCCTGCTCTGATTCTGCTTAATCTGATTTCCTTTCAATACTGATCTACTCTGTCAACTGATAATCTTGAAGGATGGCAAGTGCTTCAAGTGTTTCTTCACTCATACATTAGTTCACACCAAAAATGATGTAACATACCAAATATATAGCATACAACATTAAGCTGCTTATACAAAATTAGGTTTACAAATCTTAGACAAAATCCTAAGATCTACGGTGTACAAAAATAACTTAGATTAAACTATTACATAAGATCTTCATCATATCTCAACAATAAGTTGTTCTCAATCTAGGTAAAATGTTTTCTAATATGTTGTAACCATTTGCATAGAAGAATGTGCCATTCCTAATTACTATGTCATTTCTTGTGATCCTCGGTAAACATTGTATAAACTGCTCGGTGTTTATCCTGATGCTTGGTATCAGTGTCTACTGATGCTCAATAAACTATCTGATGCTCGGTGTATATACTTAACTGACTAGCCTATTTTGCTTATAGTTACTGACTGGGTTCTTATATGTAACTGGCTGATATCTTTGATAACCTTTGATACTAATGACAATCATTAATGCTCAATAGAGATAACAATCTCCCCCTTTGGCATTAGTATCAAAACTTGAATGTATATAGACCTTATGTCTCAAAAAACTTATATCTTCGCCATATACATATACATATCAAAAATTTATAAATACTCCCCCTCGGTGCATGCTCTGGTAATGTGTAGTATACTTAGCAAAAATGTACATATTTGGCATATACATTGATTTCCCCCTTTTTGATATTAATGACAAATACAAAAATGGTATACTTAGAGCTTGTCAAAAATGTGTTGATGGGTTTTCTTCAGTGACTCAAAGAGGTTTTCCCATTCCTCTTTCAAGTTGGTGAATTGTGCATGCATATCAAATATGTTGTCCAACACATAAATCTTTGGTGTTGCAACAAGTGATTGTGCCTTGACAATATGCTTCTCAAAAAAATTTAGGTATGGAAGGAGTTCTATTTGCAACTCAGTAACCTGATCAGTTATGTGCTCTTCTTGCTTCTTGAGATCTTCTATCAACCACCTGAGTTCTTGAACTCTGAGTATGTGCTTTGAAAAAGCTTGTGGCTCGATTGTAGCTGCTAGTGCACTGACTCCAATTTCATTCTCAAACTGTTTAATCTTTTTATTGATCTCTACAGTGAAGGTTCTAACAGTGCATAGCTTATAAAAGATTTGGAAAATAGAATTAGTAATACACTGAATCTCAGTTATTACCTATGAAAGTTTAACCTTTTTTACTACCACTTCTTGGCTTAACCTTTCAGCTAATTTATCTTGTATCCTTGCTTCTATTCACTCTTCAATTCTTTTGTTAGCATCGACATCTGGGGCATTGATTCCTTCAGCAAGAGTAGCAATTTGGTCCATAATCAGTGTGTCCTCATCTATGTGTATCTCAGGGACAACTTGTTGTAAGATGTCTCTTACATTTTCTAGTATTTCCTTGCTCTTACTCTCTTATCTCAATTTCTCTTGTGCTACTTTCCTTGTACATAATTCCCCATATTTTCTCAATTTGTCAGGCCTAAGGGTCCTCAGGTCATAGTCAAGTGTCACAATGACTTCATCTAGAGTGACTGCCCCTTTTCCTTTCTTCTTCTTGTTCTTCTCTGGTGCAAGTGGTGAATTATCAACAATGGTGACAATAGCTTTTTCTTCTGCCCTTGGAGTGTTCTACCTGGTAGACACACTATCTTCCTTCCCCTTCTCCTTGGTAACATGGGTGTTAGTTGAATGAGGTGGTGCCTCGGATGTGGTGTTAGGTGGGGTGTCCTTAGTTGTCTTAGGCTCTTCTTGTGCCTTTGTTTCTATTTCATTAGCCTCTTTTCCTTCAGTTTCTAATTTATCGGCCTCTTTTCCTTCAGGCTTGTTTGTCTCTACATGAGGTTCATTTCTTGGTTCCCCTATTGTATCTTTAGGTTGATCAGGGATAGAGCCTTCAGGTTGTTCTTGAGATAGAATCTCTACGGCTTCAACAAGTACATGAAGCTCACCCGGTAGTGATGGAAATGCACACTCAGTAACTTGTGCTTCATCCTATGTGTTGTCTTGTGCATTATTCACATCATCATCATCATCTCTGTCATCAAGATCACCATTTGTGATGTCCTCAATGAATACATCCTTGTCATTTGTATCCTCAATCTAAATCACTTCTGGATTTGGTGCATCTTGTGAATTGTTCTTAATTGCTTGACCAATTATTGTATCAATTACCTCGGTAAGTGATACCTTTGACTCTTTATTCTTCTTTGCTACATTCTCCTCAATGAATATTCCTTTACCTTTTGAATTCTATCTCTTTTTAGACAAATTTTGAAATGCAACTTTCTCATTATGCTCTCTGATAGCTAAAAGTGAACTCCAGATAAGTTGACAAGACTCATCGAGATCTGCCAAGTTCTCATCTATTATTTGCATTGCTCGATGCTTGACTTTGAATCTCTGCATATGAGTGTCCATAAGCTCTTTAATCTCATTAAAAGATAGATCTGGTGCTATCGCTACAAGGGCTTGTTCCCTCATCCTCTTTTCGGTGTCCAAGGCATATGACCACTTTTGATTTATTTGGTCCTCTAATGTCTTGGGTAGCGATAATTCAAACTCTAATGGAACTTGTTTGAAGTGTATCATCATTTGGATGATGGCTTCCTCAATTTTTTTTTGGTCTTGATTTGACATTTTGTCAAACTTGCTGAGTTTCAGATCTGCAAGATTTCCATTCTCAATTATATCTTTAGCAACCTCATCAATTGACCTATTCTTATTACTGACAACCTTGAATTGATTGTTGTCATCTTCGTCAACCTCAAGGTCTTCTCTATTTTTTATTAATTTTCTCCTTTTCTTCGGTGCCTCTGCTACAACCTTGGGTCCTTTCTTTGCATAAGTCTTTGTCAGTGTAGTAGCCTTTCATTTTATTACCTTCTTAGCTACCTTCTTCTTCGGTGGTGAATTTGTAGTTGTTGACCTTGTGTGTGCACCTGTTTGCACTGGCAACTGCCTCTTCCTTGGAGCTTTAGTAGGAGAAACCGGTGTAGCTTCTTGTTCTTTTTCAGATTTGGTCTCCTCATTGTCATATGGTTTTTTAGCCAACATCAACTGACCTTCGGTTGTAGGTTCAACCAGTGACTCCTTAGATGAGTTTGATGCATCTCCAAAGTGTTCAGTGAAAACTTTCTTCATTTTCTTTGATTTCCTTGTCATTTTATCGATGACCAGATTAGTTTTTATTCTTGACTTAGCTTCCTCAAAGGTTCCAAACCTTGCAACCTTAGGGTCCTTTGGTAATGCTAGTGGTGCCTTAATAGATTTCAAACTAAAATCATAATCCATTTCATAGCCCATAGGTGCTAGCCATTTTGTCCTTGGTTCTACAACTTTTATCATAGTGTGGTCAGTGTTCACTAAGAAACAAATATCCATTGCATATTTTTCAACCAATTCATCAGGAATTCTACTTCTTAAATTCATCTTCACTTTAAAAGATTCAAAATAATTATTTATTACATTCTCAGCTTTATCTCCCAAACCTTTCATAATATCAAATATTTGTGAAGTGATCGGTGTATCATCTATCCAGTCAGTGTGACTGACATAGGGAAAGAATTTCTAAAGATAGAAAAATAAGCATACTAGGAGTGATCCAAACCTATAGGTATTGGACTTCTGTGCCTTGATTGTCTTCATTTTTTCCTCAACATGTCTCAATAGTAGCTCAGCTAGGTCAATCTGATGACCCTTCTTTATCAATTTGTGTGCCATGTCGATTGCGCTATAGGGTACATTATTTAACCTACTTGATTGATATATTTTATACCCAATTACGTGTGTTGTGAACTTAACTTTGGGATCCACAATTGTTGAAAATTTCAGTGCTCTTCCATCCCATGTTGCGCCAATATTCTTTTCAACATCAGCTTGAGATGAGCTTCAAAATGCTTTGGCTTTATCGGTAGTAGGGTAACCAATAACCCTGCTAATCATTCTTTTTGTGACCTTGATTAGTCTATCTGGCTAGAATGTGCCCTCATGATAGAGGCTCAACACAAACCTAATCCATTCATTCTTAAAATCCTTCGGGAAATCTAGGGCATGAGTAAGACCAAGTGTCTCAACCAATTTGTGCTCTAGTTTCAGCTTTATATTTTCATCACAAAGAGCCTGATACACAACATACATATCAAAATCACCAATTTCCCCAATTTTATAGTGTATGTACGATCATATATCTTCCATCAACAAAACCCTAGGTGGGATGCTTGAAAAAATGCCCACTAAATCCATTTTCAAGGCAACTTCAGGGTGTAATTTATAAGGTGGTTCCTTATAACTTGCTGACACTATTAAATTAACTTCTTCATCCACAACCTTAGATGAATTTGCAGTAGATGCCATTTCAACAAACTAGGTTTTCTGATAAGTATGAGAAATGTGCTCGGTAGGGTTTCAACTTACTCAGAATGTATTGAAGAGTGTGCTTGGTTTGATCTGCAACTGCTTGAATTTGCGTGAAAGATTCTTTCCTAAACTCGCTCTGTGAAATCTTAGCTCTCCAAAATTGCAATGTGAAAAAATAAACTCTGTCTTCCGTGTATTTATAGAATTTTTTATATTCCCACTCAAAACTTTATGCAATAAATGCTTGACCTACTTTTGGTTCATGACAATTGTTAGCTCAGTGACAACTACAATCTTTCATGATCTTGGTTAACACAAGACTTCTTTTCTTGGTTGATACTGTTATTCGGTTAACCTTGAATAGTGATTACCGATGGGTAACCAATGCTCAGTCTAACTTTTACCGACTGTATAACTTTGTTAGCTCAAAACATATAAACCATAATGCATCTTCATTCATGTAGATTTGGTATGTGCACAACATATATAGGGAACTATATGTAAAATGTGATCATTTTGAAATGTCAATCCCATACATACCTATATCACCTTAAGTGGAGGTACTGATGTCACCCAATCCAGTGGATGAGGTTTCATCAATAGCATTACTTGACTTTGCATTCTCATTAGATGCCTTCTTCCACATGCTATTCCTTATTCTTATGATATTTGCAATAGTGTTTCCACTCTCAAATACATGACCTTCTTTTGGTGCTCGGTCTCTACAGTCCTTGCTTAAATGACTTACCTTATGACAATGCATACATGCCATTCAAGTGCTTGTCTAGCTTCTTGATTGTCAAGCCCATCTTTTCCTATTACAATTCATTGTAATGTGCCCATATCTACCACATGTAACATAGTTAGCCCATGTGTTATAATCCCAAACATAAGAATTACCTTGTCTCTTTAGTTGATACAGCTTGTGTTGTGTCTTTTGCTTAGGAGTCCATACTTGTTTCATCTTAGCCTTATACTCTCATGCAGTGTGTCCATGTTTATTACAAGTATAGCATATTTTCTCCATAGTAGTATTGTTAGCAATATCATTCTATTTAGCTCTACACTCATAAGCTTGGTGACCATACTTACCACAATAGTAGCAATAACCATTGAACTTAGGAGTGACAGGAGGTTTACCTTGTGCTTTGCTTCTACACACATTAGATGTATGTCTCGGTTTGCCATAGTGATAACATGTCAACACTTTAGTTCTTTGATTTTGATTGTTGTTGACCTGTTCAGCTTGTTGTGATGATTCTCCTTTTCTGGTATAGCCTAATCCAGCTCTAGTTCCAAATCTTCTTTGATTAACCAAAAAATCATCAATCTTCTTGGAATTGTTCTCAGCTAGCCTCATCATCTCATTACGCTATTTTTGTGTCTTTATTTTATTTATCAGTTTTTCATTCTCTTCTCTAAGTATTGCAACATCTTCAAGTCTTCTATACAATTCTCCATTCACTTGGTTGACTTCTTGATTCATAGTCATCATCTAATTAGATACTTGAAAGTGACGATCGGTGAGTCTTTGTATCTCACTCTCTTTAGCTTTTAGTTCTTTAGTTTTCTATCTTTGGTCTTTAATAGCCAGATTCATTTCTTATTCAGCCTATCTAGCATTGTTCATTATTTCAACCATTCTCACCATCTGAGATTCTTGACCGATTTGCAGTGCTTTCACTTGTTCAGTTAAATGCTGATTCTTTTCAGACAAATCAGAGATCATGCTTTTAGATCCATCATAAATACTTCTAGAACTAGATCCAATATGATCAAATATATCATAAATTGCTTCTTCATGGTAGCCAATCTCATTTTGTAGAATAGCTAGGTTCTTTCTTTCAACTAGTAATTTCTTCAGTCCTTCCTTGGCTTGCTTATACTGTTCAACAAACATCTGCATTTGAATCTTCTGATTCTCAATAGACTTATCTAACTTATACCTCTCCATGACTTAGATCTTTACCCTTCAGTGGTTAAAATGTCTAATAAGAGAACTGAGCTCTAATACCAATTGTTGGAATTAGGAGAGATAGGGTATTGAGAGGGGAGGGGTGAATCAGTTCCCATAAGAACTTTAACACATCAAAATTTTAGATCTACAATAGCAAATAGTAGTAACCTTGCAAAATAACTTGTATCTAATACATGTATCATTCATCCATTCAACTTATGAAAGTAAACAACATGAAATCAACAATATAACAATCCCATAACACAAGTATTTTGGTAACATAGAAACCCTTGTTAGAAGGTAAAAACTGCGGTGGGGATCACACCCACAAATTCTTCACTACTATAGATAGAAAAGGTTTTCTTGTTAGGGCTACAAGTTTTGATCACTTCTGGTGATCTTACCATGTTAGAAGTAACATCTTAAATCAGCTAGATCTACCTAGCTATAGGATTTTAGCAACACTACTTGAGTGTGCACTCGGTTAAGAGATTTACAAAAGACTGTCAAGTCTACTCTATTAAGAGATTTTACAAAACTCTATTACAATGATTAGAAAGCAATAGGTATCTATCTGCTAATGACAACTTAATTTTCTGATACAGATCAATAAATTACTAATAAAATATCACCTTTACTGTGATGAATCTCCACTTTGAACTGCTCGGTTAGCTTGCTCTGATTCTGCTTAATCTGATTTCCTCTGAATATTGATCTGCTCTATCAACTAATAATCTTGAAGGATGGAAAGTGCTTCAAGTGTTTCTTCACTCATACATTAGTTCACACCAAAAATGATGTAACATACAAAATATATAGCATACAAAATTATGCCGCTTATAAAAATTAGGTTTACAAATCTTAGACAAAACCCTAAGATCTATGGTGTACAAAAATAACCTAGATCAAACTATTACACAAGATCTTCATCGTATCTCAACAATAAGTTGTTCTCAATCTTGGTAAAACATTTTTTGATCTTTTGTAACCATTTGCATAGAAGAATGTGCCATTCTTGATTGCTATGGTGTTTCCTGTGATCCTCAGTAAACATTGTATAAACTGCTTGGTGTTTATTCTGATGCTCAGTGTTTACTGTCACTCGGTATCGATGTCTTCTAATGCTTGATAAACTATCTGATGCTTGGTGTATATACTTAACCGACTGGCTTATTTTGCTTATAGTTACCGACTGGGTTCTTATATGTAACCGACCGATATCTTTGATAACCTTTGATACTAATGACAATCATTAATGATAAATAGAGATAACACCTTTGAACCTGTGAACTACCTAAACCAGTTCGAACCTCTTGAACCAATTTGAACCATTTTGAACTCTGTTCAAAGTGGTTCAACAAAGTGAACTTGTGCTTCAAACCCAAATTTTGAATCTTTGAACCTCTGCACTGAATCCGGTTGTATTTGAACTTACCAATACTCAACATGAAAATCAAAGATAGAAATATTGATTTAAATTTTTTTAAAGGGGTGTCCATGTGAGGGCTAACATTGGCTCTATAAGGGGACTATTTTTTATACAAAAATAGAGAACTATATCATTCTCTGGTTGAAAATACAAGTGCCTAGCACCATTGGGCAATAGAGTCACAAAAAGATAGAGAAGAGGGAGGTGCTTGCAATATGGGTGGAGGGGAGCAGGGCTACAACAAGTCAGAAACACCTAGACTAGCAACAAGATGAATCTTTAGAATTATTCCAACTACCACTATGCACAACAAAATTTGCCAAGCAGAGACATATTTATAAATATATACATAGGTAGGAAAAACCCCTACCACAAGAAGAAAAGACAAGGAAGAATCACACATAACCATTGACTGTTGAGGAGAAGTATGATCCCTTCTGGTGTAGAGGATTGCGCTTGAATGGAAAAGCCCAAGACCACTGCCATTTGATAACTTCCTTTGCACTAAACACCAAACTGATAGCATGCAAAAATTTGGTGACAAAATAATCATTCACAAAAAGACAAATCTTATCATAGACTTCTAATTTTTCTTGGGTCTTTTGCACATCACCTCTCAAATGATTTTCAACTTCTAGAAGGAATAAGCAATGCCTATAAATCTTTTCAAGAAAGGTCGCATAATCTTCATAATTTGTGTTATCAAGATTATCATTTTTCACATGATTTTTAGAATTGTGATAGATTTCAGCAAAGAAAGACCTTTCATCTAGCACGAGATCTACTCTCAGATAAATACTTACTTCATTTCTAGTAGAAAGAGAATCATCATCACACATACCAAGCACTTTAATCATCTTCTCATCCATCGAATCATCACATTGTTCAATCCCATCTTCATGATCCAGATTTTTCGCAAAAAAGTCCTCCTTTTTTATAGTTGATGGTAGATTTTCTTGAGGTTGGGCCATTCCTTGTTGCACCAATTCTTCCAAAGGTAAATAAGGGGAGAGATTTACAAGGGGCTGAAAAATATAAGAATCTCTTTCTTTTTTGTCTAGAGTGTCATTCTTTTTGCATTCAAGATCCCTTTCTTGTGCATATTCCATTCTATTAATTCTTTCTTCCTTGCATTCTCGTTCTTCTTCATTTGGTTCTTGCATAGGGTATCTCTTATTGATGAGGATGATATTGTAAAAATATTTCAACCATCTCACTTGTTTTTCCACCTCTGGTATAATTTCTCTGATTGGATTATTACTAAATGGTGAAATAAAGATAAAAATATTTGACATATCTTCACTCCTTGCTGGAACCCAATCTTTTAAAATTTCTACATATTCTAGAAATACCTCTCAACATTCATATTCAATAGAGTCATCAACCTCCATCCTCAGGGAGGCACCTTAAGATTCCTGAGAAAATAAAACACTGGAATTTCAATTTCTTTCCCTAGTAGAGTCCCCAAAATATGTTGGTGAATAGATTTTTCCTTCGAAAATAATCGCATAATATAACTCACAATGCCCAGAAAGAAGGAAAAATGTCACCAATAGTTGCAAAAGTTATCATTGAATTGATAACTTTCCTTTGAATTTTGAGAGGTACAAATCCCTCTTTAAAGATATGCAATGAATAAAATTTGGGCTATGCTTTTTACCAGAAAGCAGAAAAGGTACATTCACATCTACCCATAATCATGGAAATAGATGCAAAAGATCAATTAAAAAGAAAAGGATGCAGATAAATAAATCAAAGTTTAATCATATACATTCATGAATATCATCTAGACTAAAAATAGACAAAGAAATCCTTTCTTCTTGTATGATTAAATTGCCAAAACAAAGTTCTGGAATAAATTCATACACAATATTTTATGACATAAATGACATAAATAAGTGATCACACTGGCCCAAAGTCTAGGTGTAATCAAAAGAAAAATACAAACAATACAAAGATTGTGAATATCATCTTCTTTTCATTCATGCCTGTTGAGAAATCTGGACCGTTCTATAGGGATAATATATACAGTATCATATTGTAGAATACAATTGCCTTCATTATTGATTGATTCTACAATAACAATAGGGTATATGTATATATTGAATATTTATGTAATGAATAGACATGACCATATATACTTATGGTCATGTCACTTCATTACATAACTATTAGTTAACATATCTTAACCAATAGTTTATTCATACTTTGTATTATATATATATATATATATATATATATATATATATATATATATATATATATATATATATATATATATATATATATATATATATATATATATATATATATATATATATATATATATATATATATATATATATATATATATATATATATATATATATATATATATATATATATATATATATATATATATATATATATTTATATGCATATCATGATTGTCTCGTCATTTATTAAACATGAACAAACAATACTTTAACACTCCCTCTTGAGAGAGAGTTTAATAGAATTTGTAGAATCTTTTCATATCATGATATCCGACACATCCAGGATAGACCCTTTCAGGAGTCGATCATGATAGGTGTCAAGATATCCAGCACATTTGGGACAGACCCTTTCAGGAGTTGATCTTGACAAGTTATTACACATCTAGTAATAACATAAGCAACAAGATATCTGGCACATCCGGGACAGTCTCTTTCGGGAGTCAATCTTGAAGCCTGGTTAACTATTTTCAAGATCGTCACCTTGAAATAGTAACCCAACACACATGAAAGATCATCACCTTTCATAATATAACACAAAATGAATGGGCCATAAAGTCTACCATGACTTCCGACACTTTGGGACACACAATTTAATGTAGTCTTGTCATGACAGTAGACTTCAATATCATGATCTCCGCACAGTCGGGACACACAATTAAGTAGTCTATCATGATATGGTTTCGTTATTACACATCCAGTAATAACAAGAGTCAAGATCTCTACACAGTTGGGACACACAATTAAGTAGTCTATCTTGACACTTTGGTTCACTATTATCAAGTGAGGAAGGCTTCCACCTTAAACTTGTCTATCAAAGATAAGAAGCATTTAAGATACAAAATGATAGATCACTAAGGCTGAAAACCTCTTTTCAACTAAGACTTTATTCCTCAACATCAGGAATACTTCCTCTGAATTAATATGACCACGATCTTGGGTTGCCATCTTAATTTGATCTTCTAGCTTCTCCCACTGACATGAAAGCATAGCCTTCTCACATGGTAATTCATCATAATTCTCTGCTATAGTTTCTTGATCACTAGGTAACCAACAAAACATGGTCTACTCCCTCTGAATCAAGATCTTCGAATGTCCACTAATGCATATCCTTTTGCTTCCTCTTCTATCACAGAGGCATACCCTATTTATGTACTCAACTCAGTGTCATTGCAGGAAGTGACTTCATACTTTGAGAGAATCAATATCTCGTACATGAATAATCTGAATAGTCATAAGGTTGACGACTCACTTTGACTAGCATGGGATGCATTTTGATCTTTTCCAAGGCCACAACATTAATACTCCCTCTTGGACTTGAGGGAAGATAATAAAAACCTCTAGTGTGATGTTCATCTCAATAACCTGTAGTCTCAAGCTGTATGGAATGCCTCAATCAGAGATTCTATCCATGTGCATCTCATCAGTGATTCTATCCACGAGTTTCCACTTCTATAGACTTAGGATTGTTTCACCTTTAGCAATGATCTCCCTCTCAATCAATATGATCAATTTTGTCACAAGTTGACTGAATCATCTGCTCCCTCTAAATGCGAATTTCAACCTTCTGACTTCCTCGTCCAAGGTTGCCTTCAATGGATTGTCAAACTCCCTCTGAATGTTATTTCTTCCTATTAGAAGAAACATCTTTAGCCATCAAATTTGTCTCGTGACTGCACACATCAAGTTCTTTCTCCCTTGAATATAATCTCTTATGTTTCTTGATCCATCCTGAAATCTCTTATTGTCAAATATTGCGGCCCTCTGGCAACTTCTACTAAACTTAGTCTCCTTTGTCGATTCTGCACCGACTGTTTGACAAGAATGCATTTGATTTATTTTTTTTTAATTTTTATTTTAGTGATTGGGTAAATTACAATAAGTTTTCTTGTCCACAGTTGTACCATGTTGAATATGTTCACAATTATATTGTGCAACATTAGTCCACCAATCTGCTTTAGGTTTAAGGATCATATTCTGAATAGACATGATCAAACCTGGAACCTTCCAAGGTATGCTTGCCTAACAATGCCAAGCTTCACTCAGTTGCTATAAGGTCGTGTGATATCAATCCTGTCACTTCTCATAGCATTTACAATCTTTAGAAATACTCTAACTCCTCATTGATTTTAGAATTTGTATAGTTTCGAAGTGAAGTATCCGTGAATTCTTTGTGCTATAGAGTCTCTTATCCCATTAGTTTGGGGATTTGAAATATTCAAATTTCTATCAGATGTTGAAAACAAGTCTCATAGCAACAATACCATAGTCCCGTCACATAAATGTTCTACTCTTTTGTTGTCCTATTTGCCCTGCATATCACCTTCCTTTATAAAGGAATTATCCATTCAAGGGTTGTAAAACTCTTATGTGTGGAGAAAGATGAGCAACTTCTACAAAGGCACTTCTTCCACCCAAGTAAGAGTATGTGTCATGTCATTGCCTCACAAGACACAACTCACCAATTCCACCAATTCAACCTCATCTCAATAAGGCCTATCTTAGTGTATCTCTCACAAGCATTATTGTCTAGTAGTGTCTACAATTCCTATATTATAGTCTGCATCTCCTATCATTGAACAATATTTTCAGAAGAGTGGTGTCAGTGAGTTGAACGAACATAGGACATTTTTGATATATTCATTCAGATAGATTGAGGATCTTCGGATACTCCAAACAGATGTTACCATGTCGTATGAGTCCCAATTAGGATTTATGTAAGAAGTTGAGATTGCTTCAGATCACCAATGTCTTTGAATTTTCACGGAGGGAATTAGGAAGTAATTATTACTCTTGTTTTTGGCATCCAATACTATCAATAGTTGGAGTCAACCTAATCATGGATCTCACAAATATCGATGGCTTTGACACCCCAAGTTGAAGTCTTCATTCTTAGCCAGTGAGTACTTTGAGGGGACTCACAAATACAATATTAGATGAAAGTCCTTGATGCTCTGATGGATACAGGTGTCGTTCCAAAGTCATCAATAACATATAGAATTTTGGCCTTACGTCTACCAATGATTCCAAGATATAATGGAGGATATGTGATGTGCATCAAGTAGACTTTTTATAAGACCAGACAATATTACTGTGTGTAACTTAGTGGTATCCAGAAACACTCTGATTTAGTTGCTTGAAATCTCGATTCTATCACTTGTGCTACAGGTCTGAGGAGTCAAGAACTCCCAATTGCTTTGCCTAATTATTATATACTGCTCCTGTACTTCTGAACATCCTCATTGATTGGGGAGGCACCCTTTTCACCTCAACTGGTTCTTCAGTCCAAATATTAGGTCATAGTCTTACAACAACAATCAACAGTTTGGAGACTCTTCAACAATGAGTTATTCCTCTCAAATTAGTGATTTGTTTATGTGATGGGGCCACTCTATAGGTAGAAGTGTGCATTGTGTTGAGCAGAGTAGCAAACTTTCCGACAATTGTCAAGGACCTTGCTTGTAGCCATCGCAGGTAGGGTGCACCAGTGTCGCACGCTTATGGATGTCTATTCTTTAATATTTCTTTCTTCAACATTGGGAGTGGCTTTGACTTTCCTCTTTATGACTGTATGGTCACAAAACATAGGTAGTGGACATACCTTGTTCCATCAAATTTCACTGCGATAAATTTTGCT
Source organism: Chamaecyparis obtusa (assembly GCA_027943335.1). Taxonomy (NCBI): domain Eukaryota; kingdom Viridiplantae; phylum Streptophyta; class Pinopsida; order Cupressales; family Cupressaceae; genus Chamaecyparis; species Chamaecyparis obtusa. The sequence goes on along the minus strand of BSBK01002928.1, from coordinate 99,748 downwards.
CATCATCTCCCGTCAATGAACATTATATTTAGCATGAATTATTTTAATGGTATCCTTACTTCACGAGCACAAACTTTATAGTTATTGAACTGGTTATTAAGGTATGTGAAATAATTTCCTCTTAAAACTTTCTAATTTGCTTCTTCTGGTAAATCTAAATATGATTGGATCTTTTCTCAACCTGCTCTGATTATCGTATTTTAAATTTTTCAATATAATATTCCAATATACATGAATGCTTGTACTTTTCTTTTCACTAATAGATTTTTGTGTATATATTTTATTCTATAGATTAGGCTCTGATACCATGTTGAGAAATCTGGACCATTCTATAGGGATAATATATACAGTATCATATTGTAGAATACAATTGCCTTCATTATTGATTGATTCTACAATAACAATAGGGTATATGTATATATTGAATAGTCATGTAATGAATAGACATGACCGTATATACTTATGGTCATGTCACTTCATTACATAACTATTAGTTAACATATCTTAACCAATAGTTTATTCATACTTTGTATAATATATATATATATATATATATATATATATATATATATATATATATATATATATAAGTACACACATATGCATATTAATATATATATCTATATATATATATATATTAATATGCATATGTGTGTACTTATATATATATATATATATATATATATATATATATATATATATATGCATATCATGATTGTCTCGTCGTTTATTAAACATGAATGAACAATACTTTAACAATGCCTATATAGAAATTCAAAGACTCCTATTCCTACAATAAGACTGTTTTAAAAAAATCTCCCTCCTGTAGCATCCATTTCCAACCCCCTCTTCTCTCCTTTTTTTACATCTATGTAGTCTCCTTTCTTACTACAGACCTTTTCAGTTTTAATAACTGATTCTTGAAAAGATTTTTAATTAATGTCTTTTCATCTTTCACCTTCCTCCTGATAAATTTCCTTTTTAAGCTTCACATCTTTATAAACATTAGAATTGAAAGGTTTATAAAGATAATATTCTAAAGTTTGAAAACATATTTATAATCAGATTTGAACATGTGGCACTTGCCGGTGATAAGTGTTATCATCATTTTATGACTGTCATGGGTAGTTTAGATAGTGTTGCACACAGTCATTTGTATCTTACGAACCATACTGAATTTAGAAGATCTCTCTGGTGAGAATCTGGAGAATTAGGCTTGAAAAAACATATCCAAAATTGAGCACGATCCAGCAGTTCAATTGAAAGTTATGTCCCCCGCACTGAGACTAATTTTTTGTCATAAAAAAATCCATGAGTTTAAGTTGCGTTGAAAATTATAAATAGATTCCCACCTTGAGAATCTCTTAAGAAAAATGATTTGATTTAATTACATCTATGTTTGATAATCCTCTAAGAAGGAATAATTTTGTGATATTTCCCATATAGAAATTGGTTAATCATCAACCTAATTATGCATGGTATTGTTGTTTTTAGCAATATTGGCATTTGTATTTGCTGCTCTTGCTATCACCACCATTATCAGCTAATGTTGAAAGAGCTTGATCATTTTGAATGGAATCCATGTTCAATTCTAGCTCTGTTGTTCCATTGATTTAAACTTGAATTTCATGTAAATATCCATAACATGCCAGTCAGTGAACGAGCACCAAGCATATTGAAGTCTTTTCTCAACAACACCCATTGATCTCCGAATGCATATAATATTTTGTAAGCTATATCAAAAACCTTTCATATTTCTCAAGCTATATCAAAAACCTTTCATATTTCTCATATTTGGGAAATTATCAGAATTTAAATGTCTGAAACTATGAACCTTGAACCATAGGACTATGCCTCTGAATTGAAATGAATCATGTTGAGCCCAAATGTACCTGCATGTACTTTCCTATACTAATTTGAACCAATCTGAACTAGTGATTGTACCTTTGAACTCAACCTTCAAACCTGTGAATTGCGTGAACCAGTTCAAACCTCTTGAACTAGTTTGAACCATTTTGAACTCTATTCAAAGTGGTTCAACAAATTAAACTTGTGCTTCGAACTTGAATTCTAAATCTCTAAACCTCTACACTGAACTTGGCTGTATTTGAACTTACCAATACTCAACATGAAAATTAGAGATAGAAAGATTGATTTAAATTTTTTTAAAGGGGTTTCCATGTGAGGGCTAACACATGGCTAGAGATAAATCCCTTAACTAGGTGGATCTTAACAGGGTTTGTTCTTAACTGGACATCATTGTAAGCTTTTAACAAGGCTAAGCTCTTAATCAGGCGCGCTCTAGAAGAGTGCATTTTTCTTAGTGGGTTCCATCCCCAATGTGGTTTTTCCCAAGTTGGGTTTCCATGATAAAAATTCTGGTGTTATGTGTTGAATTTGTGTGGATGCTTAATTTTTAATGTATGTTTATCACATGTAAATTTTATTTACTTCATGCACGTGATGAAGTTTTGAAGAATAAGTGTTATCATATCGTATTTGTGTTTATAATTAGTAGATTATTGATTCACCCCCCTCTTAGTAATCTTAGGACCTGATTATTCTAACAATTGGCATAAGATCTTAGGTCCTCTTAGCGATAATGTTAACCACTTGAGGAAAAGATCTGATTGACAAGATGTTTAGAAAGGAGGCTCCCAAGTTCATAAAAAACAACTACCTAGTATGGGAAGATAGGATTGAGTTATACATAAGAGGTACGAGTGATCAATAGTGGAAGCATATTGAAACTCAATATATTATGTCATAGGGAACCCTAACTACATATAAGTTGAAGGAGAAGCAAGAGAAAACACAAGAACAAGAAGCCATAGTAAGTACCCTTTTCGATTCAGAATATATTGGTGTAAAAGGAACCAAAACAACTCATGAGGTTTAGAATAAACTTGAATTAATCTATGGAGGTGACAAGCATTTAAAAAAGGCAAGAGAAGAAAGCCTCAGAGGAAAATATGACAACATGAAAATGGTAGAAGCAGAAAACATTGCTAAGAAGGTGAAAGAATCAAAGATGTTATTGTTGCAATCAGAGGTGCATGTGGTACCATGGAAGAAGTTGTGGAAGGAAGATGCTAAGAACCTTGTTACCTACTTATGCCATTAGAGTGTTAGAAATTAATGAACTAAGAACATTTGAAAAGGTGATTGTTGATGGACTAATAGGTAAATGTACTTATTTTGAGCTTAAATAATTATGATAACAACATTCTGAAGGTTGAAACTGCTTTTAAGGATTCTATGGTAAGTGTCCCTACAAGAAAAGAGAAAGAGTTGATGACTAAATCTGATAGTTTGTCTAGTTTCACCAGGGATATAGATGATATTTTGGAGGACGAGAGAAGATAAGGATAACTTGAAGCATTGATAGCAAGGAGGTTACCTAGATGAATTGGTAAGCATAAAGGCAAGTTACCTTAAAATGTTTCTCCTCTAACAAGATTGCTCACATTGTTGCTAGGTGTCCCAATGGAGAACAACAAAAGGATAAGGACAAATGCAAGAAGCATACAGGAAAGCCAAAGAAGAAATGTTATATGGTTGTGGATGAAGCTGTAACTGATGAGGAATCTGATGACAATAATGAAGAAGAAATTGTTTTTGTTGTTGTAAAGGAATATCATCCTGTAGGAGACAATGAAGGTGAAAAAGCACTTGTTTCACATATCAGACAAAATGATGACTAGCTCATAGACAGTGGGTGATCACATCACATGACCGGTGATAAAAGTAATTTTATTAAACTCAATTAATATGATGGTGGTATTGTGAGATTTGTAAATAATTCATCCTACTTAGTGAAAGGTAAAGGTACTATCTCCCTTAACGACAAAATCTTTACATATGATGTCTATTATGTTGAAGGTATAACACATAACTTGTTGAGTGTGGGTCATCTTAATGAAAAAGGATACCAACTTGCATTTAAAGGAGGAATGTGCAAGATCACTGAAAGTTCTGGTGATGAGATTGCTAATGGAAGACAAACTAGAGGTAACTTATTTTAGTTGAACAAAACAACTAACAATTATTTGGTTGCTAGGATTGAAGATAGCTAGTTATGGCATAGAATATTATTTCATGTAAACTTTGATAGCTTGGTAAAGGTAAGAAAGACTAATGCAGTAAGAGGATTTCTACAACTTGTGAAACTGAATAAATTGATGTGTAAAGAGTGTCAACTTTTGTAAGTTAACTAGTACATCTTTCTTTCATCAGAGAATATACTTGGTTTAGTACATACTGATTTGTGTGGTCCTATGAGACAAAAGAGTTATAATGGTGATAGATACTTTATCCTATTTAATAATAATTATTCAAGAATGATGTGGGTTACATTTCTTAAGGTAAAATTTGATGCATTCAGTAAGTTTAGGGCTTTTAGAGCACGGGTGGAGAAGGAATTAGGAAAAATTCTAAAGTGTTTAAGATTGGATAGAGGAGGTGAGTTCACATTGGATAATTTCATGAAGTATTGTGAAGATAATGGTATAAAAAGATAAATATCTACTCTGAGAACTCCTCAACAAAATGGTGTTGCAAAAAGGAGGAATAGAACAATTTTTTATTCTACAAGGACTATGTTCATATAGGGAAATATTCTAAAGATCTACTAGAGAGAAGCAATCAGTATTGTTGTTTATAATTTGAACCAGGTGCAAGTGAAGAAGGGAACCAATAAAACACCCTATGAATTATGGTATGGTCATTCTCCTAGTGTAAAGTATTTCAAATTTTTGGAAGTAAATGTTATATAAAAATAGATGATTTTTCTCAAAAAATTGATCCCAAAAGTGATGAAGGCATATTTTTGGGTTATTCAATGAAGAGCAAGGCCTACAAATGTTTTAACAAAAGGACTAATAAAATTATTGAAAGTACTAATGTGAAGATTGATGAATTTCCTAAGAAATCTGAGGAAACAAGCAAGAAGGATACAAAAGATGGTCAGGGAATAGAGTTTATTGATCCGAAAGAGCCTAGATCGGTAGAACATAAAAATGAGAAAGAATTTGTGCAACTGGTAAAAGAATAAATTCTTTGGTTTGAACCGGTAATCCAAAGGTATGTGAAAAGGAATCATTCTTTTGATCAAATAATTGGTGATAAGAATGTATGTGTGTTGACAAGAAGTAAGGTTAGAGAAATAACATGTCTAATATCACAATTTGAGCCCAAAACAATAAAGTAAGTAGTTAAAGATGATGATTGGGTCAGAGAAATGCATGAATAATTGGGTCAGATTTAGAAGAATGAAACTTTTACTTCTGTGCCAAGGCCCAAAGACAAAAATGTGATAGGTACAAAATGGATCTTCAGGAATAAATTAAATGAGGATGGTGAAGTGATTAGAAACAAAGAAAAAATTATGTGTAAAGGTTATGCATAAGAAGAAGGCTTGGATTATGGTGAGACATTTTCTCCTGTACCAAGATTGGAAGGTGTCAGGATACTACTTAATTGTGTTTCATTTAAGAGTTTCAAAGTCTATCAAATGGATGTGAAATCAGCATTTTTTAATATAATTATAGAGGAAGAGGTCTAATTGAGAAACCAGATGGATTTGCATTGAACAATGATACAAACATGGTATGCAATCTTGAAAAAGTATTGTATAGTTTGAAGCAAGTCCCTAGAGCATGGTATGAAATATTGCACTCTTATCTTATTAGGATTGGTTTCAATAGGACTTCTGATGATAGTAATGTTTACTTAAAGGATGAAGGTGAAAATACATTAATTTATGAAGTCTTTGTTGATGACATAATATTTGGTGGTAATGATGAGATGAGTATGTCTCTTGCTAATGAGATGAAGAAAGAATTTGAAATTTCAATGATAGGAGAAATCGAATTCTTCTTAGGATTGCAAATATCACAATTGGCTAATGGAATATACATATGTCAATCTAAATATGTGAAGGAGGTGTTGAAGACTTTTGGCATGGAAGATTCTAAATTAGTTGGTACCCCTATTATTATAGGTTGTAAACTATCCAAGGATGATGAATCCAAGTCTTTTGATGCCACTTTATACATGTCCATGATTGGGGAGCTACACCATTTTGTACATAGAAGACCGGATATTGCACAATAGGTTGAGATAGCTGCAAGATTTCAATCAAACTCGAAGGAGTCACACATGGTTGCAGTAAAGAGAATATTTAGATATCTAAAAGGCACTATGGATTATGGATTATTGTATGCTTATGAAGGTGATTTTTAACTGAGTTTTTTTACTGATGTTGACTGCGAAGGTAGTGTAGATGACCAAAAGAGTACAAGAGGTGGTGCATACTTTATAGGTGGTAGGATTTTGTCTTGGACAAGCAAGAAATAGAATTGCATATCTCAATCTATAGCTAAAGAAAAATATGTGGGTGCATCTATCAATTGCACACAAGTAGCTTGGATGAAGAAAATCCTAGAAGGGATTAAGGAGAAGGTAAATGAACCGGTGACAATCTATTGTGATAATGCTTGTGCTATAAACATTTCTAAGGACCTGGTTATGCACTCAAATACCAAACACATTTCTATTAAGTATCATTTATTGAGAGAATAGGTGCAGGAGAAAGTGGTGAGGTTGGAGTACATTCCAACTAAAGAGAAAATTATAGATATCTTTACCAAACCACTTCCTAAGGATAATTTTGAGTATCTTAGAGGTAAGTTGGGGGTCATGCCCCTACTTCAGTACAATTAAGATGCAAATGTTGCATCAATCTAGTGGGTATTACTATTTTATTTTTCAATAGATTGATGTAAAGGGGGACTACTCCTTAGGGGGAGTAGTCGGAAAGATGAAGTCTTGAGAATTATGGCACCTTTGGAATTATTATCAAAGAGGGAGAACAATGAGGATAACTACCATGTAAGGGGGGGAATAACAAAGAAGAAAAAGGAGAGATAAACTATGAAGAGTAGATAAAGAGGGGGAGAGAAGCTGCTGAGAAGCTAGGTGTGTTTCTAGTTGGTGTGTAGTCATCTGATAAAGATGAAGACAAAGTGTTGTGGTTCAAGAAAATGTTTGGTATTTCTTGGTGTGTTAGGTGTAAGGAGGATCCAATTAAGGACTTTTCAAACTTGTAGCCAAACACCAACAATGTGGAATAACACAACAAGATAATGCTTCAACAAAATTTCATTTAACATGCCCGGTTGTAAGGCCTTCCAAGTTAGGGCCAATTACAATCACTTACAAAGTATTTCTACAATCTCCTAGATAGTCTATCTTTGAAACACATCAACAAATGATGGAAACACTAAGGTAGATCTAAACTTGAGCTCGCAAGCCTCCAAGAAATCTCCTTGTCTCCAAGCATGCAAACCACTAGCTCTGCTATTACAATTATCAGACAATCAATCTGATCTTCAAGATCTTGCAAGATCCAAATTCTATCCCTATCAATCAATGACTCCCACCTATTGATTTGCTTCCTAAACAACTACATAAGCACTCCTTAAATACATTTCCTCAACCACAAGTCAGTTGGAAGAAATAACTAACTTGTAAGCCATGTCGGCTTCTACTACAAACAAATATTAAATGCAACAATAGTCGGCTCACAAATAGCCTTACAAATAATGAATTCTCCACGTCGGCCTCAAGATCTACATAGGAGAATACAACAAAAGCTACCAACAATAAATACACCAAGTCAGGAAACCAAAACTTTAAGAACTCCATTTGGTAAATAAGAACAACCAAGCACACCAGGCATCACCAAGAAAGCATGTCAACCGAGTACCACAAGCATCGCCAAGTACAAGTTCCACCGAGTGCCAGAGGTTTTACCGAGTTCCTTCAGTGATTGAGCTTCCTTCAATAAATGAGACCGTCCGTTGAAGATGCAATCGAGTAACACATAACCATTTTAACACACCACCATGCAAATTTTTTGAGTACCCTAGAATTCCCCTGCATCAGACACCCAAGGTTCAAAAAGATGTTCTCATAGGCTAAAAGAACATCTTCTAGGATTCAGCACATAAACCCTAAACTATTTCTTCACATACAATCCCTTCAAGTCTTCACCTTGCATATTCTTCCACTTCTCCTACCTTTCTCTCTTCAAGTCTTTCCTTGATAACAAATAGGTGTGTTCTCCATACTGATCGATCCTTTTAGAATTATTCAACTCATCTCGGCTACCAAATCTCAAGTTTCTCCTACTGAGTGTTGTATCCAAAAAAGGCATCAGGGAAAGCTTCTTGTTATTCTTCTCAACAGTAAATACATTCTTGAAACAATCATACATAGCTCTGCAATCATATAGCCAAGGTCTACCGAGCAATATGTGACAACTATTCATCTCCACAATATCACACAACACTTGATCCTTATATTGGCCAATCTAAAAATCAACAAGACATTGCTCCCTCACTTCTAGAGCATGAAAATCTTGTAACCAAAATCCTATAGGGACAAGGATGTCTCATTCTCTTCAAACCAAGTTTTTGAACCATATCCTCAACTACAAGGTTATCAGTACTACCATTGTCCACAATTACATCACCAAGTTTACCTCATGACTTGCACCGAGTTCTAAACAAATTACTCCTTTGACAAGGTTCCACCTTTGCACCAAGAAATGTTCTCTGAACCAGCAAGTTCTCAGATTTAGGTTCATTCTGAATGTTCTCATTTACTACAGCATTCCTTCGGTCACCAAAATTTTTCTGTGTACACTCAAAATATCTATGTCCTTCTTCACCACAATTATAACAAGTTCCCTTAAAGATAACCCTACCTATATTCTTCTTTGGCTCTATAGGTTTTGGTTAATCTTCAACAGTCAGTTTATCCTTCATCGAGTGATCAAGCTTCTCCTTCCCTCAAAAATTACCACATTGTCTCCTTTTCAACTTATCTTCTGCCTTTAGTGCATACTGATAAGCATCTTCAATTGAATCAATCTTTAGCATACCAAGCTCATCCTAAATATTAAATCTCAAACCATTCACACACTAAGCTACCTTTTCTTTACCAAGTTCTTAGTGTCCAGACTAAATAGTCAACTTATAGAACTCCTCGGTATAGTCCTCCACAGTCAAATATTTTTGCTTCAGATTCTACAACTTCTTAAACAAGTCAAGATCATAGTAAAAAGGTATGAACTTAGCTTTCAATTTAGTCACCATCAACCTCCACCGATTGATCTTCATTTCACCTTCATCTTCTCTATCTCTTTGTAATTCTTTCCACCAAAGAGCAACATGTCCTTTCAACTTAGTCTATGCCAATCTTACTCTAAGAAGATCTTTAATTTCTTTAAGCTCAAAGAAATCTTCTAATTCACCAATCCAATAAATCAAATCCTCAGGTCTCAAAGTACCAGAGAAAGTAGAAACTTCCATTCAGTAACTAGTACTTAATCGAGCTCCAGATCTATGCAATTGACCAATTCTGTCTTCACCAGATCTATCTCTCCGGTCATCTCCACTAGATCCAGCAACTTCAAAGTCTTCAAAAGCTTCCTCATAACCATCTTTAGTACCAAGATTCCTTGACACACTAGCAATAGCTCTCATGACCTTAGTGATCATGTCATTCTTAATCAATTCCATCTCACATTTGAAATCAACTTTAACTTTCTCTGTAATCTTTGATTCCACAACATCACAGAGATCTGCAATCGCTTTAGGGTCCAATATTCTTAGGGGCATCCTTCAAGATCTTCGAAAACCCAAGGAAACAAATCACCAACCAAGGCCATGGTGCAAACTTCCTCAACTCAGAGATTGGTTTACACACTCAAGAACTTCAAGCTCTAATACCATCTAACACAATCCAAGTAAGGAGGATCCAATTAAGGACTATCCAAACTTGCAGCCAAACACCAATAATGTGGAATAACACAACAAGATAATGCTTCAACAAAATTTCATTTAACATGCCTGGCTATAAGGCTTTCTAGGTTAGGGCCAAATACAATCACTTATAAATTATTTCTGTAATCTCCTAGCTAGTCTAGCTTTGAAACACATCAACAACTAATGGAAACACTAAGGTAGATCTAAACTTGAGCTCGCAAGCCTCCAAGAAATCTCATTGTCTCTAAGCATGCAAACCACTAGCTCTGCTATTACAATTCTTAGATAATCAACCTGATCTTCAAGATCTCATAGGATCCAAATACTATCCTTGTCAATCACTGAGTCCCACCTACTGATCTATTGCCTAAACAACTACCTAAGCACTCCTTAAATACATTTCCTCAACCACAAGTTGGCTAGAAGAAATAACTAACTCCTAAGCCATGTCGGCTTTTACTACAAACAAATATTAAATGCAACAATAGTTGGCTCAAAAATAGCCTTACAAATAATTAATTCTCCATGTTGGCCTCAAGATCTACATAGGAGAATACAACAAAAGCTACCAACAATAAATACACAAATTCAACCAACCAAAACTTCAAGAACTCCAGTCGGTAAACTAGAACAACCAAGCACGCTAGGCATCATCGAGAAAGCACATCGACCGAGCACCACAAGCATCACTGAGTACAAGTTCCTCCGAGCACTACAGGTTTTACCAAGTTCCTTCAACAACCGAGCTTCCTTCAATAACTAAGACCATCAGTTAAAGCTACAACTGAGTAACACATAAACATTTTAACACACCACCATGCAGATTTTCCGAGTACCCTAGAATGCCCCTACAACATATTATCCCCATTGTGCATGGATTTCCTATAAAATTTCCATGGTCTTCCCAATAAGAGATGACATGCATCCATAGGTAGTACATCATAGAGAATTTTGTCATTGTATCCTCCAATAGCAAATTCAATCCATTCTTATTCATTGACCAAGACATGTTGTCCTTTGTTTAACCATTTCACCCTATAAGGATGATCATGAGGTATCTTCAGAAATCCAAGTTTATTCACTACTTCCTCAGATATAATGTTATCAGTTGACCCTGAGTTAATGATCACTTTACACACTTTTCCAAGAATCTTGCATTTTATCTTGAAGAGTGATCTCCTTAGCTTAGGTTCTTCCCTCGCTGGTTCTTTTCTCTAGACCCTTCTTATCATTAAGTTATCCCCATTTTATGAATCAAGATTGATCTTAGGAGATTTGACATTGTTGGTTTCTTCTTGCATATAATTGACTCTTCTCTCTGAATGAGAAGAGGTTTCTTTGTCAGGACACCTATAGGCAGGATGACCCAACTGATGATAGTTATAGCACTTCATGTTTCCAAAAGAAGAACCTCTATTACAACATCCAAATATCCCTCTACAATTTCTGCTAGGACCTCTTCCTCTATTAGGATTACCTCTTCCACTAGATTCACTAATCTGCTCTATAAATCTTGACTCTCCTTGTGGTCTAGAGTTACTCCCTCTACCACCATAATTGCCTCTATGGCCTCTAGATTCTCTACCTCTTCCTCCGCCCCTACTAGTGGCTTCTTTCTTCTTCTTTCCCTTTTCTTCAACCTTAAGAGCCAATTGGTAACATTTTTGCACTGTGGTATGTGTCAAAAAACTTATCTCCTCTTGGATACTCCATATTAGCCCATTTAGATAGTGTGCAACCTTAATGCTCTCATCCTCTGCCACCTTGGACCTCAAACATAGTTTGTAGAACTCCTTAGTGTAGACACTCACATCTGGATCTCTTTGTCTAAGATTCTATCTTTTCTTATGGATTTATATTTCAAAATCATGAGGGATATAGGTCTCTCTAACTTTAGTGACCATACCCTTCCAACTAGAAATGGGATTCTTTCCTTCTTTTAGTCTCTCATCTTGTACAAACAACCACCATGTGAGAGTAGTTTTCCTCAACCTAGTCTTTTCCACCTTCAATTTTTGTGCCTCAGTCACATTCTCACACTCAAAATGGTTTTCAAATCCTTCTATCAACTCCATCACTACTTCTAGCTCCATTTTTCCATTGGACAAAGGGACGCCCTCTAGCGATTTTCCACCCATATCTTTCAAATCTCTAAGAAAGGGTTCTTCTTTTAATATTGGATTCGTCTCTAGCACTTCATCTTCCACTTCCATTGATTTTCATTTACCCTCTATCTCTTTAACCTTCTCACTGACCTCCTCGATCTTAGCTTCCACTGCACCAAGTTTATCTTCAAGCTCGGCTAGTCTTTATCTAAGGAGTCTATTATCCTCCTCCTAGTCTTCAACCTTATTTTCCAACTTTTCATTAGTCACCATACTTGACTCTCCAACTGTCTCTGTATACAACATCAATATTCTCTAGCCCTAAATCTTATGGGCTCTAATACCAATCTGATAGGGAGGCTCTTGCCTTGAGTCAATTAGACTCTTTCTTAGGTTACTTCCTATACCTACTAAGAGGTTGCTTCCAAACCATCACCTAGGATAATACACTTAGTTTTTCCCATAATTCCCAAGGGCCTCTCTACCAAAGGTAAATCAACTTCTTCTTGAACCTACTAGGGTAGATTCCCACCAAACTTCATGTTCTCTCATCAATCACCTTGCAGGGTCGAATACACTCCAACTTCATCATACTACATTCATTCTTGAAGATCTTGGTTCAAAGTTCAACCATTTCTTCATCGGGTTTCAAATTGTATAGTTAAAAGGGCTAGTGGCTCTTGTAGCCCTAATTAGGCTCCTAAACCCTAATATCTTGCAAATTCCTCAAAGAAGCCCCCAAATTGGTCACTTTTCTAGATACCCTTTTTGAAAATATTAACTATTTATAGGGTAAGGTTTCTTCATAATGTCCATACAGTACCTTCAAGAAGACTATGACAGTGTCCTTAAAAGTATGGCTAATAGGGATAATTGCTCCAAATTCAAGTAAGGATTGCTAAGATGGATTCATAAAAAATCACCACTCATTTTAGGGTCTTCTCCACACCTAAACACCACTCTTCACTCATTGATTCCTTTAATGCAATCAAATGCTACACCCATTCATAGACTGTCACTTTCTTGCTCCTAGGCAGGCACTCCGAGCACTGACAGTCTCGCCTAGGGAAAGATTTTAAAACTAGAAAAATCCATGTTTGGGACTTGTAAAAAAATAAATACGCTATACAAGAACTCTAATTTTCATCCTCCATGGGCCATAAGGTTTCAATTGATGAAGTTCAATGTAGAGCCATATTTATAGAGCAAACCCTTACACTGACAAAGAACATACCAGGAAGGAACATACTAGAAAGGATTATTTTATTCACGCCACTCACAATTTAACTAGATGCAACCCAAAGTATATACAAAGTAAGGAAAAAATTACATGAAACTCTACAACACACCAAAACAAATATCTCAATCCATTAATAACGATTGCACACAAAACTAATAAAACTATGAACAATAACAGATAACTATCGATTAGGTCTTTCTTGGAAATTATGTCTAACTTTGTCTAACCTCCGTAAAATCACTAAAATACCTTAAATAGGTCCTTTGGGCTCAGTAAAACCACCTAAGCTGACCCATAACCACCATCAGGGCAAATGACAACTTTTATCCAAATGTTGTCGAACAACTTTTGAAAGTTGCAAAAGTTGCTCAAGCAGGTTTTGAAATTTTTCCATTTTTGTCCTTTTCCAAGGCTCTGACCCAATGAATGGGTTATCCAAGGTCTCAGACCACTTCCTTGACCTAAAAATACATCAAAATCATTCCTTTCAACACCTTTAGAGTCTTTCGACTCACTAGGCCCCATTTAGCCAACTTGGCAATTCTTCGCCAACTAGTGACACTCTAGTGCCAAATCCAAAACTCATTATCCTAACACACCTATTATACTCTCTTGGAGTCTTTATTTAACCATGAATTGGATAGAATCATTACAAGACAAAATTTGAATAGGGTTAAATCCAAACCCTAGGTGCTCTTGTACCAGATATGAATCACAAATTTACATACATAATCAAGCGAAACCTCTCTTAGATTAAGTGCAAACCAAACCTAGTTTGAAACAAACAAAAAAAAACCTATTCTAGATAACGAGAACACAAAATAAATTTCAAAAATATCATGCAAATAGTTGACTTTGGAGATTTCTCCAAAACTCACATTTGAGAAATTTCAAAATCCTTTGCTTGATATCATATTAATATTACTTGAAGTCGACATAAATACAAATCCAAATTCCATGGTGTAACAAAAAATAACATTTGGAACATTGTCAAGAATATTATGAATCAACTTATCAAGTATTCCCCTAATGAGTTAACAAAAAGTGATATAAAATATGTCTACATTCACCACAAGAATGCCACATGTTCCTTCCCAAGAATAAAACACAAACACACAACAAAGTGCTCCACTTTTTTTTAATTGATCACACTTCATAAGAGACAACTTCAAGAATTTTTCTACCCAACGGACCAAGTGAGACTTGATAAAAGTTGTGTATACCTAAACAAATGGATTCATCTCTCACAACTTCTAATGTTGTGACAAGTACACCCCTTTATGGAAAAAAAATAAACATAGGTGACATGTCACAAATCCAATTAACAAATGATGTGCACCAGTCCAAGGTGAATATGATATCCCAAGAAAAATCTTAAAAATCATGAAAAATTCTTCATAATTTTCTTAGAATATTAGGATATCAAAAACAAATGAGGCAAGATCAAAAACCAAACATGCAATATTAACAAATGAGACATTAGTATCATAAAAAACAACCAATTTTTCAATATGCACAACAAGTAACACAACAACAACCAAATGTCCAACAAATTCAACCAATAAAACAACAATATGTGCCATATAAACAACAAGTGCAACTGACAATGTAAAATCAATAATATGTGCCACAATAATATGAACAAGTTCCATTAATGCCTCAATTTCAACAACTTTTTCATCCAAGTGCACAACAACAAGTGATATCACATTATCAACGATATAGTCAACTAACAACACAATTTCAAAAATACCAACAACATGAACATCATTCTCAAGAAGAAATGCAACCAGTTCCACACATGCAACCAGATGTCCAATACCTCTATGAACATCATGTTGTGTATGGTGTACTCCTAATGCTCTATCTTAATCTTTTCCTTTGTACAGGGTTTCAGGTCCCTTCAAAATCTATTTTTACTATTAATCAATACCAAATGTCCAATACCAACAAAAAAGACAACCTATGATGAAATACAAATAGTTCCAACAATCAAATCAATCTAAAAATGCTACGATGATACAAACTAGAGATCAATCATCAAATTTGTCTTCTACAAGTACAACAATAATGTTAGTCTCTAAACATCATGATCAAAATCTATTTTGGGGTGCAGTCTATTGACAAAGAGGAAATCCAAATATGATTGGTGTATTGAAAAATACATGAACCACTAATGTGATGATATAAAAAAATGATAAATTGACATGACAAGTAGAGACATTGAAACCCAAAGGAATCAAGAAGGCTTATATAGAGAAAGATTTATGCATGAATCCTGAAACACATTATACAATATTTGATTGATTAAGGCCTAATTAAAGTGGAACCTTCTACAAGATCCTCCAATATTTATCATATTTTTTTCAAGACTCCCTTACTTGATCATGAGAAGGGGAAAAATTCCAATTCAAATTCTAATTCCAAAGGTAATGTAAACTACACAAGAACCCTCATGAATATATCATAAATTACATACAAGTGTCAGATAGTCATGTGCCCACTATAACCAATAAAGAGAAATATCCCCAATGCACAATCACCACCCAATGATCCAAGATCACTTTTAAAGGAGCTCCTCCTAATTAAAAAATGACTATCCAATATAATCTCCTTGACCACCTTAGAAAGATATCTGCACAAATTTCTATTCTCTAGATACTATGTATGTCCCCTATACACAAAGTTATCTGAGATAAGGCTCTATAAGAGCTCACAATGCCTACAAGTATAAATTTTGACTAGTATCAAGTCATGGTAGGTCACCTTTCTGCCACTCAATATGTTAACTTCACAAAAAATAATGTCCCACGTGATAAACCTAGCCATAATGATCCCTTACACTTAGAAGTATTTTTCATTAACTATACAATCAAATGATTTTTAATAAATTTCAGAGCATGAATAAACATCTGCACCTTGAGAGTTATAATAGCTCTTAGATATTCTGAAGATGACATCTATCCTTATAGGAAAATGTTGATCCCAAAGAGGCTCACACCTAAATAAGGATAATAAGGAATTTTCATAGGAATGGGACAAATTATGCCATGTGAAACAACCTCTGGGATTTTAGAAGCCAACTCTTTGTACTAGTGTTTTTAAGAAAGGGGAATCAAGATTAAATACAAAAACTAGGGTGATGAACCAAAGATTTCGAAACTCTTTAAAATTCCCTGTAGAAATAACAAGAACATAGGACACCAAGAATAAGCTAAAAATGCCTTAGACTCTTCATTGTTGGAAAGAGAACATAACGCGAGAGTTAAAATAACATTGAGTAGAATTTTTAGATCCTCCCATGAGAAGCACCCACTAAGGCTCTAAGGAAATGTTCCTAAACCCCACTAAAACAACTATTGTATGAGAATTTCATTCACCAAAATGACATAGTATAACCCTAGATTACAAACATTAAAAGAGTAGAAAGACATGGTTCAATAACTTGTAAATATATAATGAATTATAAAATCCTAAAATAACATATGATAGCTACATTCATCTAGAATTAACATAGAGCTTTAAATCCATCTATAAAATAGAAGAAGACACACAACAAAGGTAAATTGGGCACAATCTAACATTCTTTCTTCCATTGATTAAGTGAAGAATACGAGGCTAGGGTATAAAAAATGAAACTAAAACTATTTCTAACTATTCTTCTATGTAATGAATAAAAGACTCCAAAACATAAGATCTAGATAACCATCCCTTTTTTAAAATGTGCATGCAGGCTTCTTATGTAGGAATAAATTCTTGAGCTAAATCTCGAAAAGGAAACCGAGAAGGGTCATTTGAAAATTTACCATGTGGAAGCCTCATCATGGCAGTTGTTATAGTTGTTCAACATGCTAATCTTTGCATCATTATTATCCTTCCATGTGCACAACATAGGTGCCACATGTGCTTTTGTAACTACCTCACCATCATGAGGGAATAAATTCCCAACTCCACACATAGTGATTCCTCATTTTTCATACGTGAAGGTGATCACATAATCAGATCAAATCTACCTCAGGATGCACCATTGGAAAGTGACAATTTTCCTTACAGGATGTGGGCCCCATGAGTATGTCAACTGGCTCGACCACAACTTGGACACATGGCATGTTGGCAAGGTTTCTTTTATTTTTTCCTTCCATTTAGCCTTCAAAAACTCTATGGTGCTACCATGTGGTACTCTCTGTAGTGAGAACACTTGAAAAGTAAATCATTTGAAGGAAAAGAGGCTCATGGTCATCGTAAATGTTGGCATAACTGATGCAGATGAGATGAGCAAGTATGTTGATAGCTTGATGATGTGTTTTGTCAATTATGTTGTTGTCAATGATGTCAACTTAGGTATCCCTAGTTGACTATATTCTTGATGTATCAATTTATGAGGGAGAAGATGAATTGAGAGTTATGTTGTGAATTATGGTGTGTATCTTGGAACATATGTTCTAGAAGTATGTAAAATGCTATATCTATGATCACACATGTATATGATGAGTTTTATGCAAGTTATAGTTAGTGAGACGAAGATAGACAAAAAGTTTAGCAGTGAAGAAGAAGAGAAGAAAGATTTGATCAGTGTGTCCCACATGAATTGAATCAGGTGTTGTAGTTTGAGTTGTGTGATTGGAATGACATTATTGGAATTTTTTTGCTATTGCATCAAGATTGATGATCAGTGGATAGAGTTACAAGATTATGAAGTTCAAGATAGTGAATAACAGTTGGTTAGATCCTTAACCGGTGATGGCAAATAAGTTTATGAAGATGCTCAAGTATTCTAGATTATGTGATGACATGTCTAAGGTGACTTGGAATGTTAGGTATGATTCTTATTGGATGATTTGATTGATAACTCATGGAGAGGTGCATGAACCTAGGAAAGTTTAATATGTTTGAATTTTGTTTGTCAAATCAATGGTGTGATGGATCGAGAGGCCAACATGAAGTTGAAGAGGTGGAAGAGCTAGATCAAAAATACAAGAGTGTGATTGTAGTGTTTGGATGTTTAGCATGTGAAGTAGAGATTGAGATTGAATTGGAATTATACTAGCATAGGAGAAGTTCTATTTTCTCATATCATTATGCTTGTTGTTCCCTAATAGTTGCAATAGGTTGAATCTTTTAATCAAGTAGATCATATTAGCTCTTTTTATAAAATCCTTTAATAGGGTGGCACTTTAGCTAGTGTCTAAAGTCCTCTAAAAAGGCTACTCCTAACAAGGTGTTGGTGAACAAATTTTTCCTTCGAAAATAAATGCATGATGGGGAGATTGGGATAGGCTAGCTGGTCTATGCTCTCTGATCCTTGTCTTGGATCACAATGTGCTCTTTACACACCTTATGGTCTATAGGACTCCTATTCACTCTAGGATCACTTGACCTAGCCCAATCTATCCACCAAGTATAAACTCTCCTTCTTCCTAGCTTGTTTGCACTCTTCCTAGCTCCATTCCCTTACATAGACCAATAAGGGGTTTTAAGGCTTAATAAACTCCATAGGATATGAAAAGAGAAATGTTGACTTCCAAGGTGTTTTTTCATCAAATAAAGCATCTCCAAAGTGTTGGTGAAGATGGGTTGATACCCGATTTCAAAGTTTCTTCACAAAATAGGGCTACTAGAAAGAGCCCCTATTAGGCCTCCTCTCTAGGTTTTTAGGGCTTTTCACCCACTTCTTCCATAGATTCAATGCTAGAGTTCCAAAAGAACCTCTATTAAATTTCCCAACCCTCAAGGATTTTTAGGGTTTTGGGGCTTCAACTATTCGTACAGTGCCTCCACTAGAAATGAGGGTTTCTAGGGCTTTTTAGGCTTCTCTGTGTCACAGGGCTTGTCTATCTACATAAAAACCTCTAATGAATTGGTAGAACTCTCTACTTCACATCAGTGAACCTTCACTCATGGCTCTTGACTTCCTTAAAAGGGCTTGTCTTCAAACTCTCTCCCTTGTCCTCTAGAGCTTCTCAAAGTCTGACCATACCTAGCCGGGCACTGCTTAGTCTCACCTAGGGCTTGGTCAATAAATAGATTTCACATGTGATCCAGGGCCCTTCTTGCATGTATGTACATGTTAGGGTCTATATTACCATATCCCAAAGACCCATGGTGTTTCCACAATGGGAATAGGAGTTATAGGCCCTACATTACAAACCCCTTCAAACTGGACAGGGGACTAGCAGATTCAAAACAAAAACTTTTATACACACAAATGAATAAATAAATTACTCTAAGCACACAAAAATTAAATTAAATACAACCAAAAAAATGTACAATGTCAAATATATTATGTGCAATCCATTAACTCAACATATCATGCCATAAATCTTGACTGGCACACACTTTTAACAGTCACAGTGAGGTTTTTCCAACTCCAGGCAGTACACAATGAATGCCAACCCTTGAATTAGGGTTTTTAAAGTCATATATAGTCTCCTCCATGGGATTAGAGCTTGGTTAGGGCTTAGAGCCACTTTGGTAAGGTTTAGACCTTCATTAGGAAAAGTTGCTAGCAACTTTTTGAGAAACTTTTTCGTGCTCGAGCAACTTTTGCTCTCACTACCTCCTAAGACCATTCTTAGGTCTATTATAAGGTACACTTGTGCCAAAACTTCCCAAACCCCTATTTTAAGACTTTGATGAATCTAAACAAGAAGTGATCTTAGGATGACATCATGCCCTGAGTCACTATACAATCAGAATTGGAAGACTCAACTATGAACCTAGGACCTCACTTAGGCCTACACACACAAAATGAGTTTTAAAACTCTTATTCTAATTACAAGCCTTCATTAGGCTACTTAACACAACAAAATTTGGTAATGGTGGGAGCCCTTGGAAGGGTGCTCCTACACCATACTCCCCCTTAGCAAAACTAAGGCACTTTGGGGTCAAGAAGAGCTAGGTCTATGCCTAGTTTCTTGAACTAGCTTTCTTCTATCTAGGTGGCTTCAGACTCAGGTTGACCTACCCACTTGATTAAGTGTTCCATATACACTTGATGTTTGGTAGCCTTCTGCACCTGGGATTCCAAAACCTGCTCTGCTATGGGCTGCTTCTTCTTTGGCATGGCATTGGTGTCTATGTCCTACAACACCCTTGACTGATCTTCACCTTGTTGTGGTGGATCACCTTTGAACAAGACTAGGTCACCAACATTGAACATTGGTGAGATAGCCAAATCTGATGGCAAGTCTACCTTGTATGCATTTTCACCATACTTGGCTAGAATTTTACAAGGCCCCACTCTTCTCATCTACAGCTTGGTGGGCATACCTTTTTGAATCCTTGTTTTTCTTAGGTGGACCATCACATAGTCCCCTACCTTGAATTAGACTTCTTTTCTCCTTTCATCTACATTGGCTTTGAGCTTTTGAGTGGACTCCATAATGGATTTCTTGACCTACTCTTGGACCTCCTTGATAGTTTGAGTGAAGTCCTCTGCTTGTCCACTCTTCATATCCATTGAACCTAAGTCTCTTAGTTCACATACACCTCTAGGGTGTCTTCTATACACAACCTCAAAAGGACTTCTCCCTGTGGTCCTATTCACACTATCATTGTAGGCATATTCTGCTTAAGGAATGACAAGATCCCAAGTCTGCCCATATTCCTTGGTTAAACACCTTAGTAAGTTGCCCAACACTCTGTTTATAACTTTAGTTTAACCATCAATTTGAGGATGGTATGCTGAACTGAATGAGAGATTAGTTCCTAACCTTTTCCATAAGGTTTTCTAAAAATGGCCCATGAACTTGCTATCCTTATCTGACACAATGCTTAATGGGAGTCCATGAATCCTTACTATCTCTTTAAAGAAGAGATAGGCTATATAGCTTGCATCATGAGTAGTTCTACATGGAATGAAATGGCTCATCTTATAGAACCTATCTACTACAACATAGATGCTATCCATACCTATTTTGGTTTTAGGGAGTCCAACCACAAAGTCCATGCTCACACACTCCCAAGGCCTATTTGGAACTGGTAAAGGTTGATAGAGCCCTGAATTGCTTGAACCTCCTTTAGCTCTTTGACACACACCACATTTCTCCACATATCTTCTCACATTGCTTGCTAACTTAGGCCCAAAATAGTACCTTTGTACTAGCTCCATGGTTTTTTTTATGCCAAAATGTCCACTTAGGCTGCCATTATGCTTCTCTTGAATCAGATTTTTCCTCATGGATCCCCTAGGCACACATAGCTGATTGCCTTTGAAAAGAGTCCATTTTGTAGGGTGTAATCTGCATACTCACCATGGAAATGGTTCTCAAACTCTTGGCACACTTTGCAGGCTTTTGAGAAGTCTTCATCCTCCTAATAAAGATCCTTGAAACCTGCTATTCCAATGCTCTACAATTGAACTTCTTGGATAATCAAGAGCTTCCTACTCAAGGCATCTGCTACCTTACTGAGCTGCCCCTTCTTGTGCTTGATAGTGAAGGTAAAGGATTGGAGACACTCCATCCACTTCAAGTGCCTATTTCTAAGCTTCTCTTGAGCATTAATATAACTCGAGGCCTGATTATCTATGAACACCACAAATTCTTTGGGTAGGAGGTAATGCCTCCACTTCTTGAGGGATTGTACTAATGCATATAATTCTAGGTCATAGGCTAAATACCTCTTCTTTTCTTCATTGAGTTTCTCACTAAAAAATGCCACAAGCCTTCCCTCTTGGCTCAATACACCCCCTACTACAACACAACTTGCATCACATTCAATGGTGAACAATTTGTCAAAAGTTGGTAAGAGTAAGATAGGTTTGGTAGCTACCTCTTGCTTCAATGTTTGGAATGCCTTATCAACTACCTTAGTCCATTTGCACTTAGTTTTAAGTCCTCCCTTGATGGTGTCAAGCACTGGAGCACATATACCACTAAAATTTCTCACAAATTTCCTATAGAATTGGGCCAACCCATGGAAACTTCTAACTTCAGTCCCTGTTTTAGGGGTAGGCCAATTCAAGATTGCCTCCACCTTGCTTGGGTCCATTTTCAAAGTGCCCTTGGACACCACAAATTCCAAGTAAAATAGTTCTTGTTGCATGAACTCACATTTCTCAAACATCCCTTTGTTTAAACATCGTGTATAAAGTTTAGGAATTCCTTCCCACTGCTAAACAACACACTAGGTGTCCTTGAGGCTCCTTCATCATTCTCTATCAAAGACTAAATCTTGAATGTCTTACCATCCTTCTTGAATGAAATGGAGTTTTCTTCTCCATCATAGAGCACTTTCCTATCAAATTGCTAGGGTCTCCCCAATAGGAGATGGCAGACATCCATGGGAAGGACATCACAAAGAACCTTGTCCCTATAGCCTCCAATGGAAAACTCCACCCATGTCTGGTCATTCACCAATACACTCTGCTCCTGATTCAACCAAGTCACCATGTAAGGATTTTCATGGGGAATCTTTATAAGTTTTAACTTCTTTGTAGCTTAATCTGATACGATGTTGTCAGTTGATCCTACATCAACTATCACCTTACACACCTTGCCTTGGATTTTGCACCTCACTCTAAATAGAGCTCTTCTTTGCTTGGGTTCTCCTTGGTTAGGTTTCCTTATTAGTACCCTCCTAAACATCAAGTTCTCCTCCATTTCTGATTCTAGCTTGCTTACTTCATTAGTACATGAACTACTGCCATCTTCTTGGGTATAGGCTACCCTCTTTTCACCACAAGAGCTTGTAGGTTTGTCAGGACACCTATAGGCAGGGTGTCCAAGCTATCCACATTGATAACACTTCATTGTGGCAAAGTAGGAGCTACTTCTTCCTGTACTTCTTCCTCTGCCACCTTGAGATCCTCTTCCTCTACCAAATGTTCCTCTTGAACTAATCTCTGCAACCTACTCTAGGAGTCTACTCTCTCCTTGGCTTCTGGAGTCACCTCCTCTGCCACTAGAACCTCCACTTTGACCCCCTCTAGAGTCCCTACCTCTACCTCTATTTTTGGAGTTAGGTTCCTGCTTCTTTATCTAATTATCTTCTAGCTTTTGTGCCATGTGTTGACATCCAAGGACTATGGTAGGTGTAAATAGATTCATCTCCTTTGCTATACTCCATCTCAGTCCACTTAAATACCTTGCCACCTTGATGCTCTCCTCCACTTTCACCTTGGAGCTTAGACTCAACTTGTGGAACTCTTCGGTATAGGTGGCTACATCCATCTCTTTTTGCTTGAGGTTCAACCTTCTTCTATGCTACTGGATTTCATAATCTATAGTCAAGTATGCTTCCTTCACTTTGTTTACCATGCCTTTCCAATTGGCAATAGGGTTCTTTCCCTCTTTCTCCATTTCTTCTTGGAGATAGTTCCACCAAGTTAGAGCTTGGCCTCTTAATCTTTCTTTGGCCTCTTTGACCTTTTGTGCCTTGAAGATCCCTTCAAACTCAAAGTGATTCTCCATACCCTCTATCCATTACATTACAAGCTTGATGTCTATCCTACCAATAAGAAGTGGAACACCTTCAAGTGCCTTGCCAGTGATGGCCTTTAGTGCCTTTAGGAACTGCTCATCTTGAGTAGGAGGATCAAGTGTAGGCACTTCATCATCTATAGTCACCACTTTTTCCTTAGCATCCTGCTCCTGCATTCTATCTTTCACTTTATCTGCCTTTGCTTGGACATCATCCAGGAGTTGTTCCATATGATACAATCTTTCTTGCAGGAGTCTATTGGCTTCCTCCTGATCTTCTACCTTTTTGGATAGCTCTTCATTTGTCACCATCTTCTACTTCTGAGATGATCCAATTGATTCCTCTGGAAGTTGAAACATTCACTTTCCAACTATCCACTTCCCAAGCCTTATAGGCTATGATACCAATCTGATGGGGAGATTGGTATAGACTAGCTAGTCTGTGCTCTTTGATCCTTGTCTTGGATCCTAATGTTCTCTTTACACACCTTATGGTCTATAGGACTCCTATTCACTCTAGGATCCCCTGACCTAGCCCAATCTATCCACCAAGTATAAACTCTCCTTCTTCCTAGCTTGTTTGCACTCTTCCTAGCTCCATTCCCTTACATAGACCAATAAGGGGTTTTAAGGATTAATCAACTCCACAGGATCTAACAAGAGAAATTTTGACTTCCAAGGTGTTTTTGCATCAAATAAAGCATCTCCAAAGTGTTGGTGAAGATGGGTTGATACCCGATTTCAAAGTTTCTTCACAAAATAGGGCTACTAGAAAGAGCCCCTATTAGGCCTCCTCTCTAGGTTTTTAGGGCTTTTCACCCACTTCTTCCATAGATTCAATGCTAGAGTTCCAAAATAACCTCTATTCAATTTCCCAACCCTCAAGGATTTTTAGGGTTTTGGGGCTTCAACTATTCGTACAGTGCCTCCACTAGAAATGAGGGTTTCTAGGGCTTTTTAGGCTTCTTTGTGTCATAGGGCTTGTTTGTTTGCATAAACACCTCTAATGAATTGGTATAACTCTCTCCTTCACATAATTTAACCTTCACTCATGCCTCTTGACTTCTTCAAAAGGGCTTGTCTTGAAACTCTCTCCCTTGTCCTCTAGAGCTTCTCAAAGTCTGACCATACCTAGTTGGGCACTGCTTAGTCTCGCTTAGGGCTTGGTCAATAAATAGCTTGCACGTGTGATCTAGGGCCATTCTTTCATGTATGTATAGGTTAGGGTCTATAATATCATATCCCAAAGACCCATGGTGTTTCCACAGTGGGAATAGGAGTTACAAGCCCTACATTAGAAACCCCTTCAAACTAGACAAGGGACTGGCAGATTCAAAAAAAAAAGTTTTATACACACAAATGAAAAAATAAATTACTCTAAGCACACAAAAATTAAATTAAATACAACCAAACAAATGTAAAATGTCAAAGATATTATGTGCAATCCATTAATTCAACATATCATGCCATAAATCTTGATTGGCACACACTTTTAACAGTCATAATGAGGTTTTTCCAAATCCAGGCCATACACAATGAATGCAAACCCTTGAATTAGGGTTTTTCAAGTCATATATAGTCTCCTCCTTGGGATTAGAGCTGGGTTAGGGCTTAGAGCCTCTTTGGTAAGGTTTAGACCTTCATTAGGAAAAGTTGCTAGCAACTTTTTGAGCAACTTTTTCTTGCTCAAGCAACTTTTGCTCTCACTACCTCCTAAGACCATTCTTAGGTCTATTATAAGGCAAACTTGTGCCAAAACTTCCCAAACCCCTATTTTAAGACTTTGACCAATCTAAACAAGAAGTGATCTCCGGATGACATCATAACCTGAGTCACTGTGCAATCAGAATTGGAAGACTCAACTATGACTCTAGGACCTCACCTAGGCCTACACACACCAAATGAGTTTTAAAACTCTTATTATAATTACAAGCCTTTAGTAGGCTAACTAACACAACAAAATTTGGTGATGGTGGGAGCCCTTAGAAGGTTGCTCCTGCACCAATGCATAATATGAGTCACAATACCTAGAAAGAAGGAAAAATGTCACCAATAGTTGGAGAAGTTATCATTGAATTGATAACTTTCCT
This sequence comes from Chamaecyparis obtusa, assembly GCA_027943335.1. Lineage (NCBI taxonomy): Eukaryota > Viridiplantae > Streptophyta > Pinopsida > Cupressales > Cupressaceae > Chamaecyparis > Chamaecyparis obtusa. The sequence goes on along the minus strand of BSBK01002928.1, from coordinate 74,059 downwards.
CTAAATTTTGAGAGATACAAATCCCTCTTTAAAGATATGCAATGAATAAAATTTGGGGTATGCTATTAATCAGAAAGAAGAAAAGGTACATTAACATCTACCCCTAATAATGGAAATAGATGCAAAAGATCAATTAAAAAGAAAAGGATGCAGACAAATAAATCAAAGTTTAATCATTTGCATTCATGAATATCATCTAGACTAAAAATAGATAGAGAAATCCTTTCTTCTTTTATGATTAAATTGCCAAAACAAAGTTCTAGAATAAATTCATACACACAATCTTTTATGATAGAAATGACATAAATAAGTGATCACACTGGCCCAAAGTCTAGTTGTAATCAAAAGAAAAATATAGAAAATACAAAGATTGTGAATATCATCTTCTTTTCATTCATGCCTCAATAGAAATTCAAACACTCCTATTCCTATACATTAAGACCGTTTTAAAAAAAATCTCCCTCCTATAGCATCTGTTTCCAACCCCCTTTTCTCTCCTTTTTTTACATCTATGTAGTCTCATTTCTTACAACAGACCTTTTCAGTTTTAATAACTAATTCTTGAAAAAAAAATTAATTAATGTCTTTTCATCTTTCACCTTACTCCGGATAACTTTCCTTTTTTAGTTTCACATATTTATAAACATTCAAAATGAAATATTTATAAAGATAATATTCTAAAGTTTGAAAATATATTTATAATCAGATTTGAATGTGTGGCACTTACTGATGATAAGTGTTGTCATCATTTAATGACTGTCATGGGCAGTTTAGATAGTATTGCACACAGTCATTTGTATCTCAGGAACCGGGACAAATTCAGAAGATCTCTCCAGTGAGAATCTAGATAATTAGGCTTGCAAAAACATATCCAAAATTGAGCATGGTCCAATGGTTAAATTGGAAGTTATGCCCCCCACACTGAGACTAATTTTTTATCATCAGAAAATCCGTGACTGTAAGCTACATTAAAAATTATAAATGGATTACCACCTTGAGATTCTCTTAAGAAATTTTTTTGATTTAATTAAATCTATATTTGATAATTCCTTAAGAAGGAATAATTTTGTGATATTCCCAATATAGAAACTAGTTAATCATCAACCCAATTATGCATGGTATTGTTGTTGTTAGCAATATTGACATTAGTATTTTCTACTCTTGCTATCACCACCATTATCAGTGAACAATCTCACAATAGGTAGAGATAATCATGCCATTGTATCTCTCTCAAGGGTAATCTATCTATGCAACAGATTACCTATCCCCATTATGAAATTCATTTAAATTGTCAACCTAGGGATGTAGACTTGAAATGGGACAACATAGTTTGCGCACTAAGCTCCTTTAGGAGTCATAACACTTATGCTGCAGGAAGATAAAATGCATGAAAGGAATGTATACTATTGTTGTAGGAAAGTAAAAACACTTGTGTAATTACTACAGAAAACTTATGAAATGAATCTAAGCCTGCCTAACAACTCAAAACATTTACTATACCCATTTCTACAAATGTTGTAGGAACAAACACAGTGACAATGCTGGAGGAATAAAATGGTAACTCTATTTGAAAATAAGAAAAGTATAGGAAACAAATCTATTCTACCTTAATCTAATCCACCTTCCAAGTGGGCCCTCTTGGTTGGCTTCTACTAACTACTCAACACAAGAGATAATTCAAAATCACTCTTCCATTAAAATCTTCTTAACTGGTTACATAACTGAATAAATCATGAAGAGCAAAAACAAAGTAACTTCTATTATACTGAATACATAATTCTATCTTTCTTCATTTCCTACTAAATCAATCAAAATCCCTTTATATCAAGGATCGAAATGTATTGAAAACATAACTGAAAAGTCTCATTAAACCTTGCCACATAAGGAGGAGATAAAACAACCATAACATGATACAATTATTGCTATCAACAGAATAACAATTCTGAGAAAATTTTGCAAGACTTAATTCCCTATATTCTCTGGAACAATAGCTCCTTCAAAGCTTTGACATATCCATCAGAATAGTGTTGGTTTCTCCCACCATGGTTGGTCTTCTAATGCTCCTTCTTTAGTGCAGATGTGCCACTCTTCATACTGCTCCATATTTACCTGAAAGGTTAGTAACATTCGGTACACATATGCAAGTCAACATTTTCAACTCCTACTTAAATGTTAGAACACAACTTGAAATAATTATATGAAGTACTGCATTATATTTATAATAGTCAACAAAACATATCATTCAAGCTACCCATAGATTTGTGACTTTAGATGTACTTGGCATAGGTTCACATAAGTATAAGCAATAAAATGTCTTGGAAATGTTTGTCAAAGTATCAACAAAACATAAAGATCATAAAAAAATTGAGGCAATAATTGGACTCATCATCTGCCCCCTACTATCAGAATGCTTGTCCTCAAGCATTGTATTTCCTTTCTATGGTCCTGAAATCACCAATGGTCATCCTTCCTTTCTTTCCACTTTTGAAAGTGTAGTAGAACCCCCTTGTGTGTTCCAAGTAGTCTTCCTGATGCTCCTCAACCAACTGATCTAGTCTAGTGGCACTGATATCATATAGGGGCCAAAATAGTGTAGGTGGCTAGAAAGATAAAGAAATCCATAATTCTCTTCTGGGCTGCCTTCCTAGCTTCATGTAATTAGCCACCCTGTGAACAGCTGCTTCATAATTAATCGGGCTATGTGGTTCTTCTTTTCTGAAAGCTTCAAGCAACCTATTCCACCTACTTCTGACTCTTGAAAGAGCTCTTTGGGCTATAAAATTAGGCAATGTATGATAATATTTGTAAACTTTATCCCTTAATGAAAATACTTTTTCCTTGATTTTTGGCTTTGGTCTCCCATAAGTCAAATTGAGACAATCCCTTAAAATAACATCAGGCTTATGTGACTCAGCCCTTAATGGTAAAGGTTCGGATTTCTCTAGATCCTTGTAGGTGTTCAGCTATCTGTCATAGTTTGTCTCATTATGCATCCATGACATCAATGCCCTTAAGTGAATGTCCCCTATATAGAGCAGAGGATACCACTCTATTTCATGTGGGATAATAAAATTGTGCAAATAAAGCTTGCATAACAGATTTTGTTGCCATGATGGTAGAGTCTGATAAAAACCATAGAATTCTTGTGTTGTTTTGAGTTCACAATCAATGTCCTTCATTGTCATCATAAGTTGTAACAACAAAAATTGCTCCTTTAAGCAAATAGCATATACCCTAGGTGGTGGTCTACAAGCTATCACCTAGTCAGCTAGTTTTAAGACCTTGTTCATTTGCTCTTTCTATTTCCTTAGCTACTCTTTGAGAGATTCAATCTCCTCATCCTTCTCAAATATCTCCCTTTTCATTTGATTTCTTTCCTACTTCCACCATGTTTTCTAAAAGATAAAATGGTTGTATAGATGAAAGAGAACTAAATGAATTATTGATGAAGGGAACTCTTGTATTTGAACCTTATTTTTCTTCTCTTTAATAGTCTGCTGAAAGAAGTCAGTGAACCATGTTGACTGATATGGTATAATGAATGTATACAAGATGTTGAGGAGGAGTAGATTGAACATTTGCAAGAATGCTCTCTTGCATTACTTTAGAGTTCAATTTAGGCATTCCTTGCTCATTCTGTGGCATTCTACTATTAGGTTCTTGTTCATTAGGAGGATCCTCCATATGAAAGGATTCTTCCTGCATAGGAGAGTCATCAGGAATAAATTCAATAGAGGCCTCTTTATCAGGTCTTGGTGCTAGGACTTTAGGGTGTTGAGGAGAAGGTGGAGACACCTATCCTCTCATGCGAGGGCTTCTATGCATAGTTTCCTCTTCAACCACTACAATTTTAGGTTGGCGAGACCTTTTAGGTTTATGTGTTGTAGGATTAGATGCTACAGGAGTAGTTATTGTAGGACTTGACCGTTTCCTTTTATTAACTTGAATTGCAGGGTTTGAAATTTCTCCTTCTAAGTTAGGGATATCTTTTCTAACTTTCTGCTTTCCTTTTCTTGAGGAAGAAGTGGGTACATTACTCTCTAGAGTAGGTTCAGGAGGTTGGTTTTCTAGTAGTAATTCTAGTTCTTTCTCTTTCACATTTGCTTCCTTAGTAGGGTTAGAAGATTCTACTACATCTTCTAAAGGTTGGGCCACAGGATTTTCTTGGGGTTGCAAAGTTTTGGTTTGGACAAATTCAGCCCATGACATGGGGGAAACATCTCTAAGAGATTTCTCAACCAAAATCTTGATTAGGACATGGTGACTAATAGAGTTTGCATTGCCTTTTTGAGTTTCCTCAGCACTGATACTTAGCATATTGTAAAGAAAATTGGGAATATTAACCTGAATATTATGGCTGATACAACTAAGCAACTTAAAGTGATGAGAATGAAAATTTGAAAACCTCCCCTCACAAGTTAAATACCTGATGATGTGCATAGCTAGTTCTAGAAATGGATGTGGAAGGGACAATTTGTTGCACCCTTGCTTAGTAATTTCAAGCAGAGGATCACCCAACCTGGAGAACTGAGCCTGAGATGACCTGACATCATGCTCATTTGGATAATGTTCTCCCACAATTGGTAACCCTCTAACTTTTTCAATTCTCTCTTCAATAGAAACTACTATCAATCCCCATATGGTTGCTTTTCCTTCTTCAAATGTATTTATGAATTCTGCAGCAACCTCCTCATTAAACTCTGTTAGCTAAAGAAAATAGCCAAGCCAGCCGCATGCATTGAACCTACAAATTGCCTCAACATTTGATAGCAAAATACCATGAATGATGGGTTCATGTCTCTGTAATTGTTTTCCCATCTTAACAATGCCCACTCTCTAATTTTTAGCTCTTCAACCTACTGCTAAGATTTTGGCTTCTCTGCAAATTCCCTCTTCTGAAATGCAATTGTGATTCTTGAAAATACTGATATTTTCACTTGCATTACCTTTGTTTTACTTGACATAAACTATAATAATGGCACTAATTTCAGAGGTCATCAATACCTTAAGTGTGAGTTACCTCACAAATTAATTATGATCCTCTTGAAGTCATGTCAAGTTTAGGAAATCAGAATTTGAAAGTACAGGAAATGTGTGAAGGATTTAAAAATTAATGGAACGCAGCCTAAGTACAACACTGATGTGATAGGGGTATGACAAGGGTAGTTTAGGAATGACACTTGGAAGTTATTACACTTCTCTTGCCCCCTACTAAAGTTGAATAAGTGTCTGCACTTGTTAAATTGAGCACGAGGTTGAGAAACTAGCTTAAGGCTTATATTATACATTTAATGCAGTAGTAAACATAATTAATTAAACCTGTGTGCTAAAAGTAAGTAAGAAGTTAGAAATTTGTACCTGGCAATTAGTTACCATACACAAATGTGAGCTAAGGAGAGTATTGATTTTGGCGGCCGCATGAGATTGCTGACGTGGCATTTTATTGAAAGCATTTGAAAATAGAAATTGTGGGTGACATGGAATTTGAGTGGGTGGTAGAAACATGAATGAAATGAGTTGATGAGAAGAAAAGAGAAAAGTGAATGAAGAAGTAGACTTCATTAAATGAAGTTTTATTATGATATCTATCGAACATATGTCATGGTGATGCTACAGGAAGAAGGCGTTCACCTTCTGCTGTAGGAACTATTTCCTGAGGGACTGTTGAACTATGCATGTTGAACTGTTGCAATAATTATTCTTTGGTTTGAGGCTTGTGATAAAGGTGCAAGCAATGTCCATTGACTAGTAGCTTAAATTGTACTGGATCAAGCATGGTGAGCTAAACTACTCCATTATCAAAGACATGTTGAATTTCATAGGGTCTGAGCCATCTGGTTTGCAGATTTCCTAGGTTCTCCTTGTATCTAGAATCATATAATAAAGCCCAATCTCCTACTTGAAATTGTTTATTCTTGATATGTGAATCATGCCATCTTTTCCTTTTGTTTTGGATTAATTTTGTTCTTTCCAATGCTGACTTGCGCATTTTATCCAATGTGTTGTGATGGAGGAGATGTTCTGCTTGTGCTGTAGGAAGATTGATGTTTAGCTCAAATGTTGTACGCAATGTTTTGTGTTCAAACTCTATGGGAAACATTACTGCTTGTCCATAGACCAATTCAAATGGTGTGAACCCTTTTGTTGTCTTCCATGTGGTACAGTAAGCCCAAACTACCTCTGTCAATCGAATACTCCAATCCTTGCGATGCAATTGTACTGTCTTGGTTAATATGGCCTCTATTTCTCTATTGGTCACCTATGCCTATCCATTTGCTTTCAGATGATAAGGACTAGACTTTCGATGCCTTATGTTATACTCCTTCATCAACTCTATAATTAGGTTTGATGTGAACTGTGCACACTGGTCCATGACTAGCTCTCTGGGGACTCCATACCTTGTAAAAATTTCTTCATACAATAATTTTGCTACTTTTTCATCCCTTGCATTCTGCATAGCTTTCACTTCAACCCATTTTGTTAGCTAGTCTGTACAAACCAAGATGTAGGATTTTCCATGTGATGGTGGATCAATTGGTCCAATGAAGTCCATACCCCACTTATCAAAGGGTGTGATTACTACTTGTAGATTAAGTGGCATCTCATCTAATCTTGTTGGTCGACCCATCCTCTAACATTTATCACATTTTTTTGTATAACTGGATGCATCTTTGTGTAATCAAGGCCAATAATATCCTATTGTTAAGATTTTCAGGGCTGTTCGCTTTGCTGCAAAATGACCTCCACAAGGCTCATCATGACAAGCATGGAGTATATCATATACTTCATCTTCTCTCACACATCATCTCATAATTTGATCTGGACCAATGTAAAATAGATTTTTATCTATCCATGAAAACTGAAAGCTCTTTTCTACAATCTTTTTCTTATCTTTTTGAGAAAAATGTGGGGGCATCTTATTTGCTGCAAGATAATTGGCTATGTCTGCATACCATGGGTTCTTGATTGCTATATGGAATAGGTGTTCATCTGGAAATGTATCTTCAACCTAAGTAGTGTCTTCATCAGTGTTTTGTAGTCTAGATAAGTAGTCAGCAACTACATTGGCCTTTCCTGGCTTATCAACAATTGTGATATCAAACTCCTGCAGCAGTAAGAGCCATCTTGCCAACCTGCCTGTTATAGCAGGTTTGTTCATCATATATTTTATTGCAAAGTGATCAGTGTGAATGAAGATGGGATAGCCTGTGACATAATGTCTGAATTTGTTCAATGCATAAACTACATCTAGGAGTTCCTTTTCAGTAACTATGTAGTTCAATTCAAGGCCATGGAGGCTTTTACTGATATAGTAAATTACATTCTCAAGGTTAGTAGGCTTTTGTCCTAGCACAACACCTATGGCATAATTTGATGCATTTGTATGGATGTGGAATGGAATAGACCAATCTGGTCCTTTTAGGACTGGTGTAGTGGTTAGGAGTTTCTTTAGCTATAGGAAGGACTCATCACATGCTTGTGACCATTTAAATTCAGCTTCTCTGGTAAATAGTGTATACAGAGGACTAGCAATTTGACTAAAATTTTGAATAAAGTGTCTATAGTATCTAGCATGTCCTAAAAAAGATCTTACATCTTTTTGTTTAGTAGGAGTAGGTAGTATAAGTATTACCTCTACTTTAGCTGGGTCCACTTGAATTCTTGCTGCTAAAATGAAATGCCCAAGTACTACTCCTTCCTGCATCATCATAAAGCATTTCTCACTATTAAGGGATAGATTATGCTCCTTACATTAGATTAGTACTTTTTCAAGATTTTTCAAAGCTTCATCAAATGTCACTCCAAATGCTGTAAAGTCATCCATATATATCTCCTTACAATCATGTGAAATGTCAACAAAAATACTAATCGCAGCTCTTTGAAATGTTGCTAGAGCATTACACAATCCAAAAGGTAGAACTGAATATACATATGTCCCCCATGGACATGTGAATGTAGTCTTCTCCTGGTCCTTTGGAGCAATAGTTATTTGATTATATCCACTATATCCATCAAGAAAGGAAAAATACTTCTTACCTGCCAAAGTATCAAGTACTTGGTCAATGAATGGTAGTGGGAAGTGATCTTTCTTGGTAGCTTTATTTAACTCCCTATAATCCACACAAATCCTCCATTTCCCCCCCTTTTTAGGTACTATAACCAAAGGTGATACCCATTTACTATCAGATATAGGATATATAAAGCCAACATCTAGTAACTTTTGTAATTTTGTTTTAACTATCTCCCTTAATGCTGGATTAATCCTTCTTTGAGGATGGAAAAGGGGTAGGCTACCTTCATTGATATATATCCTATGAGTACATAATGTTGGGATTAATCCCTTCATGTCCCCATAATCCCATGCAAAGGCTTTCTCATGTGTTTGCAGCAATTTAGTGAGTTGTTCCATTTGTTGTGGAGGCAACTTGTTATTCACATGGAGATTATGACCTTTGGAAAGCTCAATAGTAGTTGTAAGGTCAAGCATGGATACTTCAGTATAGGACTTGTGGTTACTTCACTAGGTAGCAACCGGTGGATAATATTGGGTTCTGAAGGTAATACACAATCCTCAAGATTATCTTCATATGTACTTAATTCTAAGATAGAACTCTTAGACAAATCTTTGATTACAACACAGTCATTATTAAGAATGCTCCAAATGAATTCATCCTCCTCTTGTAGCTTTAGAAACAATTTCCTATGTAACATCATGAGCTGAACCACAAAATTCAGTTCTTCTTCCCCATCTCCTAAGTCTGGCCATATAGGTGTACTCAAATCTGGTTGTAGTTGAGTTGGAGGATACAATGCTAATTTCTTAGTGGCTTGCCCATCTGAAATTGTCATGTTCCCTAATCTAAAACTTATGTTTGCATCATCTATTTCTAGCCATGGACGTACTAGAATAACAGAGTAATTAGCAAGGTTCACTTTTGGTGAAAGGATCATGAAATCAGCAGGGTACTCCCAAGAATCTAAGGCAACTATTATATCTTCTATCATTCCATCAGGAGTAATAGTAGAGCTATCTGCTAATTGCAATATTGTTGGAGTAGCTCTCAACCCTTCAATACTCAACTTATTCATAGTATCCTTAGTTTTTACATTAATGATAGCACCTAAGTCTATTAATGGATTTTTGACAGACTGGCCATTAATGATGATATTCACAATCAGACTCCCTGGGTCTGAATATTTTGGTATCACCAATTTTCCTAGCATGATATCAGCTAATTGTCCTATAACATGAACTATTATAGGATCCCTTTTCTTTCTCCCAAGATTTTTAAGACACGCTTCTTTTATTGCTTTTCCATAAACTGGAACATCTTTTATTGCTTGAAACAGAGGAATTTGGACATGCATGTTCTTAAGCTGGTCAATGATATCAAATAGCTAATCTTCTTTTGGTATGGGCTTCTCCATGCTAAGCCTCTGAGGAAAAGGTGGTTTAGCTGATGTTTGAACATTAGTTGAGTTGGGAACATTTTTTGATGCAACAGTATTTGGCAAATCATTCTCTGGAATTGGTACTGTTGCTGCAGGAAGGTCCAACACTTCACTAATAAGGGGTGGTTTAGGTGCTGGCGAGGTAGTACCTGATCTTAGGTGTATATCAACTATATCAAGTGCATAGGTAGGGTGTTGTTGAGCATCAGTAGTATACATTCATTGTTGTGGTTGTTGACTGTTGGGTTCATTGAGGTTGAGCAGGTAATTGTGTCTAATTTTGAGGATTTGTATTTGAAGGTGGTGGCATTATTGAAAGCATGTTTGTTGGAGGTGGTAGAGGTGGATATCCAGGATTTGGGTTAGGCCATTGTTGAGGTCCTCTCCACTGGTTAGTGGGCTACCAATTTCCTTATGGTTATTGCCATTGGTTTGGAAATTGTGACCATTGGGGTTGTTGTGGAGGATACCATTGATTTTGTTGATTATTTGGCCAAGCATTATTCCAAGTGGGTTGATTATACTGTGGAGGACTTTGGACATTTTGATTTTTCCACTGACTATTATATGGACTTGAAGCTTGTAATGGGTCTTGAGGCATACCTTGTCTCATGGCCCATGGTCAGCATTGAGCAACGAAGAATACTTCCTTGTCCTCTCCTTCTATCTTTAAGTACTCAGTTGGAAGATGCTGGTTCTCCAAGTTTGTGACCAATTTGCACTGACAATCCTTCTTTTGTTTGTGGTAATGAGGACACTATTCTACCAGCTGCACCTCTGTGTCTGCATGTTTCTTCTCGGTGGTCATCGTGTCTAGGTGTGTAGCAACATCATTGATGATGTCTTGTTTGAAGTCTAATAACAAGTTTGAAATCTCCATCTTTGAAATACGAGAGCCACTCCCTTTGGTTAGCGCTGAATGAAATCCTCTTCCTTTCTTGACCACTACTCTAGAATAGTTCATACAAATCTTCTGAAGGTCATCCTAGGAGGACTGAGATATATCACCTCTGCCCATGAGGTCCAGAGCTTCAAGACAATTTTCATTCACTCATCTTAGAAAAATTAGGTTCTGTGAATCCTCCTATAATGCATGTTGCGGGTTCTTTTGTAGGCTAAATAAGAAGCGTGATATGTAGTCTTCTAATATCTCTACAATAGGTAGAGATAATCATGCCATTGTCTCTCTCTCAAGGGAAATATATCTATGCAATGGATTACCTATCCCCATTATGAAATGCATTTAAATTGTCAACCCAGGGATGTAGACTTGAAATGGGATAGCATAGTTTGTGCACTAAGTTCCTTTAGGAGTCATAACACTTATGCTACGGGAAGATAAAATGCATGAAAGGAATCTATACTATTGCTGCAGGAAAGTAAACACACTTGAATATTGAATGGAATTACTGCAGAAAACTTATGAAATGAATCTAAGCCTGCCTAACAACTCAAAACATTCACTATACCCATTTCTGCAAATGTTGTAGGAACAAACATAGTGACAATGTTGCAGGAATAAAATGGTAACTCTATTTAAAAACAAGAAAAGTACAGGAAACAAATCTATTCTACCTTAATCTAATCCACCTTCCAAGTGGGCCCTCTTGGTTGGCTTCTGCTAACTAATCAACACAAGAGATAATTCAAAATCACTCTTCCATTAAAATCTTCTTAACTAGTTACATAATTGAATAAATCATGAAGAGAAAAAATTGAGTAACTTCTATTATACTGAATACATAATTCTATCTTTCTTCATTTCCTACTAAATCAGTCGAAATCCCTTTATATCAAGGATCAACACTTATTGAAAACATAATTGAAAAGTCTCATTAAACCTCACCACATAAGGAGGAGATAAAACAACCATAACATGATACAATTACTATTGTCAATAGAATAACAGCTATGAGGAAATTTAGCAAGACTTAATTCCCTATATTCTCTAGAATAGTAGCTCCTTCAAAGCTTCGACATATCCATCAGAAGCGTTCTAGTTTCTCCCGTCGTGGTTGGTCTTTTAACACTCCTTCTTTAATGCAAATGTGCCACTCTTCATACCACTCCATATTTACCTGAAAGGTTAGTAACATTCGGTACACATATGCAAGTCAACATTTTTAACTCCTACTTAAATGTTAGAACACAGCTTGAAATAATTATATGAAGTACTGCATTATATTTATAATAGTCAGCAAAACATATCATTCAAGCTACCCATAGATTGGTGGCTTTAGCTATACTTGGCATAAGTTCACATAAGTATAAGCAATAAAATGTCTTGGAAATGTTTGTCAAAGTATCAACAAAACATAAAGATCATAACAAAATTGAGGCAATAATTGGACTCATCAATCAACTGATGTTGAAAGAGCTTGATCATTTTGAATGGAATCCATATTCAATTTCATCTCTGTTGTTCCATTGATTTAAACTTGAATGTCATATAAATATCCATAATATATCATTCATTGATCGAGTACCAATCATATTGAAGTCTTTTCTCAACAACACCCCTTGATCTCTGAATGCATATAATATTTTTTAAGCTCTATAAAAAACCTTTCATATTTCTCATATTTGGGAAATTATCAGAATTTAAATGTTTGAAACTGTGAACCTTGAACCATGGGACTATGCCTTTGAACTGAAATGAATCATGTTGATCCCAAATGTACCTGCATGTACTTTCATGTACTAATTTGAACTAATATGAACTAGTGAATTGTACCTTTTGTTGGAATTAGGAGAGATAGGGTACTGAGAGGGGAGGGGTGAATCAGTTCCCACATAAACTTTAACACATCAACCTTTCAGATCTACAACAGCAAACAGTAGTAACCTTGCAAAATAACTTGTATCTAATACATGTATCATTCATCCATTCAAATTATGAAAGTAAACAACATGAAATCAACAATATAATAGTCCCATAGCACAAGTATTTTGGTAATGCAGAAACCCTTGTTAGAAAGTAAAAACTGCAGTGGGGATGACACCCACAAATTCTTCACTACTATAGATAGAAAAGGTTTGCTTATTAGGGCTACAAGTTTTGATCACTTTTGGTGATCTTACCCTATTAGGAGTAACATATTAGATCAACTAGATCTACCTAGTTATAGGATTTTAGCAACACTACTTGAGTGTGCACTCGGTTAAGAGATTTACAAAAGACTGTCAAGTCTATTCTATTAAGAGATTTTACAAAACTCTATTACAATGATTAGAAAGAAATAGGTATCTATCTACTAATGACAACTTAATTGTATGATATAGATCAATAAAGTACTGATAAAATATCACCTTTATTGTGATGAATCTCTGCTCTGAACTGCTCAGTTAGCCTGCTCTGATTCTGCTTAATCTGATTTCCTTTCAATACTGATCTACTCTGTCAACTGATAATCTTGAAGGATGGCAAGTGCTTCAAGTGTTTCTTCACTCATACATTAGTTCACACCAAAAATGATGTAACATACCAAATATATAGCATACAACATTAAGCTGCTTATACAAAATTAGGTTTACAAATCTTAGACAAAATCCTAAGATCTACGGTGTACAAAAATAACTTAGATTAAACTATTACATAAGATCTTCATCATATCTCAACAATAAGTTGTTCTCAATCTAGGTAAAATGTTTTCTAATATGTTGTAACCATTTGCATAGAAGAATGTGCCATTCCTAATTACTATGTCATTTCTTGTGATCCTCGGTAAACATTGTATAAACTGCTCGGTGTTTATCCTGATGCTTGGTATCAGTGTCTACTGATGCTCAATAAACTATCTGATGCTCGGTGTATATACTTAACTGACTAGCCTATTTTGCTTATAGTTACTGACTGGGTTCTTATATGTAACTGGCTGATATCTTTGATAACCTTTGATACTAATGACAATCATTAATGCTCAATAGAGATAACAATCTCCCCCTTTGGCATTAGTATCAAAACTTGAATGTATATAGACCTTATGTCTCAAAAAACTTATATCTTCGCCATATACATATACATATCAAAAATTTATAAATACTCCCCCTCGGTGCATGCTCTGGTAATGTGTAGTATACTTAGCAAAAATGTACATATTTGGCATATACATTGATTTCCCCCTTTTTGATATTAATGACAAATACAAAAATGGTATACTTAGAGCTTGTCAAAAATGTGTTGATGGGTTTTCTTCAGTGACTCAAAGAGGTTTTCCCATTCCTCTTTCAAGTTGGTGAATTGTGCATGCATATCAAATATGTTGTCCAACACATAAATCTTTGGTGTTGCAACAAGTGATTGTGCCTTGACAATATGCTTCTCAAAAAAATTTAGGTATGGAAGGAGTTCTATTTGCAACTCAGTAACCTGATCAGTTATGTGCTCTTCTTGCTTCTTGAGATCTTCTATCAACCACCTGAGTTCTTGAACTCTGAGTATGTGCTTTGAAAAAGCTTGTGGCTCGATTGTAGCTGCTAGTGCACTGACTCCAATTTCATTCTCAAACTGTTTAATCTTTTTATTGATCTCTACAGTGAAGGTTCTAACAGTGCATAGCTTATAAAAGATTTGGAAAATAGAATTAGTAATACACTGAATCTCAGTTATTACCTATGAAAGTTTAACCTTTTTTACTACCACTTCTTGGCTTAACCTTTCAGCTAATTTATCTTGTATCCTTGCTTCTATTCACTCTTCAATTCTTTTGTTAGCATCGACATCTGGGGCATTGATTCCTTCAGCAAGAGTAGCAATTTGGTCCATAATCAGTGTGTCCTCATCTATGTGTATCTCAGGGACAACTTGTTGTAAGATGTCTCTTACATTTTCTAGTATTTCCTTGCTCTTACTCTCTTATCTCAATTTCTCTTGTGCTACTTTCCTTGTACATAATTCCCCATATTTTCTCAATTTGTCAGGCCTAAGGGTCCTCAGGTCATAGTCAAGTGTCACAATGACTTCATCTAGAGTGACTGCCCCTTTTCCTTTCTTCTTCTTGTTCTTCTCTGGTGCAAGTGGTGAATTATCAACAATGGTGACAATAGCTTTTTCTTCTGCCCTTGGAGTGTTCTACCTGGTAGACACACTATCTTCCTTCCCCTTCTCCTTGGTAACATGGGTGTTAGTTGAATGAGGTGGTGCCTCGGATGTGGTGTTAGGTGGGGTGTCCTTAGTTGTCTTAGGCTCTTCTTGTGCCTTTGTTTCTATTTCATTAGCCTCTTTTCCTTCAGTTTCTAATTTATCGGCCTCTTTTCCTTCAGGCTTGTTTGTCTCTACATGAGGTTCATTTCTTGGTTCCCCTATTGTATCTTTAGGTTGATCAGGGATAGAGCCTTCAGGTTGTTCTTGAGATAGAATCTCTACGGCTTCAACAAGTACATGAAGCTCACCCGGTAGTGATGGAAATGCACACTCAGTAACTTGTGCTTCATCCTATGTGTTGTCTTGTGCATTATTCACATCATCATCATCATCTCTGTCATCAAGATCACCATTTGTGATGTCCTCAATGAATACATCCTTGTCATTTGTATCCTCAATCTAAATCACTTCTGGATTTGGTGCATCTTGTGAATTGTTCTTAATTGCTTGACCAATTATTGTATCAATTACCTCGGTAAGTGATACCTTTGACTCTTTATTCTTCTTTGCTACATTCTCCTCAATGAATATTCCTTTACCTTTTGAATTCTATCTCTTTTTAGACAAATTTTGAAATGCAACTTTCTCATTATGCTCTCTGATAGCTAAAAGTGAACTCCAGATAAGTTGACAAGACTCATCGAGATCTGCCAAGTTCTCATCTATTATTTGCATTGCTCGATGCTTGACTTTGAATCTCTGCATATGAGTGTCCATAAGCTCTTTAATCTCATTAAAAGATAGATCTGGTGCTATCGCTACAAGGGCTTGTTCCCTCATCCTCTTTTCGGTGTCCAAGGCATATGACCACTTTTGATTTATTTGGTCCTCTAATGTCTTGGGTAGCGATAATTCAAACTCTAATGGAACTTGTTTGAAGTGTATCATCATTTGGATGATGGCTTCCTCAATTTTTTTTTGGTCTTGATTTGACATTTTGTCAAACTTGCTGAGTTTCAGATCTGCAAGATTTCCATTCTCAATTATATCTTTAGCAACCTCATCAATTGACCTATTCTTATTACTGACAACCTTGAATTGATTGTTGTCATCTTCGTCAACCTCAAGGTCTTCTCTATTTTTTATTAATTTTCTCCTTTTCTTCGGTGCCTCTGCTACAACCTTGGGTCCTTTCTTTGCATAAGTCTTTGTCAGTGTAGTAGCCTTTCATTTTATTACCTTCTTAGCTACCTTCTTCTTCGGTGGTGAATTTGTAGTTGTTGACCTTGTGTGTGCACCTGTTTGCACTGGCAACTGCCTCTTCCTTGGAGCTTTAGTAGGAGAAACCGGTGTAGCTTCTTGTTCTTTTTCAGATTTGGTCTCCTCATTGTCATATGGTTTTTTAGCCAACATCAACTGACCTTCGGTTGTAGGTTCAACCAGTGACTCCTTAGATGAGTTTGATGCATCTCCAAAGTGTTCAGTGAAAACTTTCTTCATTTTCTTTGATTTCCTTGTCATTTTATCGATGACCAGATTAGTTTTTATTCTTGACTTAGCTTCCTCAAAGGTTCCAAACCTTGCAACCTTAGGGTCCTTTGGTAATGCTAGTGGTGCCTTAATAGATTTCAAACTAAAATCATAATCCATTTCATAGCCCATAGGTGCTAGCCATTTTGTCCTTGGTTCTACAACTTTTATCATAGTGTGGTCAGTGTTCACTAAGAAACAAATATCCATTGCATATTTTTCAACCAATTCATCAGGAATTCTACTTCTTAAATTCATCTTCACTTTAAAAGATTCAAAATAATTATTTATTACATTCTCAGCTTTATCTCCCAAACCTTTCATAATATCAAATATTTGTGAAGTGATCGGTGTATCATCTATCCAGTCAGTGTGACTGACATAGGGAAAGAATTTCTAAAGATAGAAAAATAAGCATACTAGGAGTGATCCAAACCTATAGGTATTGGACTTCTGTGCCTTGATTGTCTTCATTTTTTCCTCAACATGTCTCAATAGTAGCTCAGCTAGGTCAATCTGATGACCCTTCTTTATCAATTTGTGTGCCATGTCGATTGCGCTATAGGGTACATTATTTAACCTACTTGATTGATATATTTTATACCCAATTACGTGTGTTGTGAACTTAACTTTGGGATCCACAATTGTTGAAAATTTCAGTGCTCTTCCATCCCATGTTGCGCCAATATTCTTTTCAACATCAGCTTGAGATGAGCTTCAAAATGCTTTGGCTTTATCGGTAGTAGGGTAACCAATAACCCTGCTAATCATTCTTTTTGTGACCTTGATTAGTCTATCTGGCTAGAATGTGCCCTCATGATAGAGGCTCAACACAAACCTAATCCATTCATTCTTAAAATCCTTCGGGAAATCTAGGGCATGAGTAAGACCAAGTGTCTCAACCAATTTGTGCTCTAGTTTCAGCTTTATATTTTCATCACAAAGAGCCTGATACACAACATACATATCAAAATCACCAATTTCCCCAATTTTATAGTGTATGTACGATCATATATCTTCCATCAACAAAACCCTAGGTGGGATGCTTGAAAAAATGCCCACTAAATCCATTTTCAAGGCAACTTCAGGGTGTAATTTATAAGGTGGTTCCTTATAACTTGCTGACACTATTAAATTAACTTCTTCATCCACAACCTTAGATGAATTTGCAGTAGATGCCATTTCAACAAACTAGGTTTTCTGATAAGTATGAGAAATGTGCTCGGTAGGGTTTCAACTTACTCAGAATGTATTGAAGAGTGTGCTTGGTTTGATCTGCAACTGCTTGAATTTGCGTGAAAGATTCTTTCCTAAACTCGCTCTGTGAAATCTTAGCTCTCCAAAATTGCAATGTGAAAAAATAAACTCTGTCTTCCGTGTATTTATAGAATTTTTTATATTCCCACTCAAAACTTTATGCAATAAATGCTTGACCTACTTTTGGTTCATGACAATTGTTAGCTCAGTGACAACTACAATCTTTCATGATCTTGGTTAACACAAGACTTCTTTTCTTGGTTGATACTGTTATTCGGTTAACCTTGAATAGTGATTACCGATGGGTAACCAATGCTCAGTCTAACTTTTACCGACTGTATAACTTTGTTAGCTCAAAACATATAAACCATAATGCATCTTCATTCATGTAGATTTGGTATGTGCACAACATATATAGGGAACTATATGTAAAATGTGATCATTTTGAAATGTCAATCCCATACATACCTATATCACCTTAAGTGGAGGTACTGATGTCACCCAATCCAGTGGATGAGGTTTCATCAATAGCATTACTTGACTTTGCATTCTCATTAGATGCCTTCTTCCACATGCTATTCCTTATTCTTATGATATTTGCAATAGTGTTTCCACTCTCAAATACATGACCTTCTTTTGGTGCTCGGTCTCTACAGTCCTTGCTTAAATGACTTACCTTATGACAATGCATACATGCCATTCAAGTGCTTGTCTAGCTTCTTGATTGTCAAGCCCATCTTTTCCTATTACAATTCATTGTAATGTGCCCATATCTACCACATGTAACATAGTTAGCCCATGTGTTATAATCCCAAACATAAGAATTACCTTGTCTCTTTAGTTGATACAGCTTGTGTTGTGTCTTTTGCTTAGGAGTCCATACTTGTTTCATCTTAGCCTTATACTCTCATGCAGTGTGTCCATGTTTATTACAAGTATAGCATATTTTCTCCATAGTAGTATTGTTAGCAATATCATTCTATTTAGCTCTACACTCATAAGCTTGGTGACCATACTTACCACAATAGTAGCAATAACCATTGAACTTAGGAGTGACAGGAGGTTTACCTTGTGCTTTGCTTCTACACACATTAGATGTATGTCTCGGTTTGCCATAGTGATAACATGTCAACACTTTAGTTCTTTGATTTTGATTGTTGTTGACCTGTTCAGCTTGTTGTGATGATTCTCCTTTTCTGGTATAGCCTAATCCAGCTCTAGTTCCAAATCTTCTTTGATTAACCAAAAAATCATCAATCTTCTTGGAATTGTTCTCAGCTAGCCTCATCATCTCATTACGCTATTTTTGTGTCTTTATTTTATTTATCAGTTTTTCATTCTCTTCTCTAAGTATTGCAACATCTTCAAGTCTTCTATACAATTCTCCATTCACTTGGTTGACTTCTTGATTCATAGTCATCATCTAATTAGATACTTGAAAGTGACGATCGGTGAGTCTTTGTATCTCACTCTCTTTAGCTTTTAGTTCTTTAGTTTTCTATCTTTGGTCTTTAATAGCCAGATTCATTTCTTATTCAGCCTATCTAGCATTGTTCATTATTTCAACCATTCTCACCATCTGAGATTCTTGACCGATTTGCAGTGCTTTCACTTGTTCAGTTAAATGCTGATTCTTTTCAGACAAATCAGAGATCATGCTTTTAGATCCATCATAAATACTTCTAGAACTAGATCCAATATGATCAAATATATCATAAATTGCTTCTTCATGGTAGCCAATCTCATTTTGTAGAATAGCTAGGTTCTTTCTTTCAACTAGTAATTTCTTCAGTCCTTCCTTGGCTTGCTTATACTGTTCAACAAACATCTGCATTTGAATCTTCTGATTCTCAATAGACTTATCTAACTTATACCTCTCCATGACTTAGATCTTTACCCTTCAGTGGTTAAAATGTCTAATAAGAGAACTGAGCTCTAATACCAATTGTTGGAATTAGGAGAGATAGGGTATTGAGAGGGGAGGGGTGAATCAGTTCCCATAAGAACTTTAACACATCAAAATTTTAGATCTACAATAGCAAATAGTAGTAACCTTGCAAAATAACTTGTATCTAATACATGTATCATTCATCCATTCAACTTATGAAAGTAAACAACATGAAATCAACAATATAACAATCCCATAACACAAGTATTTTGGTAACATAGAAACCCTTGTTAGAAGGTAAAAACTGCGGTGGGGATCACACCCACAAATTCTTCACTACTATAGATAGAAAAGGTTTTCTTGTTAGGGCTACAAGTTTTGATCACTTCTGGTGATCTTACCATGTTAGAAGTAACATCTTAAATCAGCTAGATCTACCTAGCTATAGGATTTTAGCAACACTACTTGAGTGTGCACTCGGTTAAGAGATTTACAAAAGACTGTCAAGTCTACTCTATTAAGAGATTTTACAAAACTCTATTACAATGATTAGAAAGCAATAGGTATCTATCTGCTAATGACAACTTAATTTTCTGATACAGATCAATAAATTACTAATAAAATATCACCTTTACTGTGATGAATCTCCACTTTGAACTGCTCGGTTAGCTTGCTCTGATTCTGCTTAATCTGATTTCCTCTGAATATTGATCTGCTCTATCAACTAATAATCTTGAAGGATGGAAAGTGCTTCAAGTGTTTCTTCACTCATACATTAGTTCACACCAAAAATGATGTAACATACAAAATATATAGCATACAAAATTATGCCGCTTATAAAAATTAGGTTTACAAATCTTAGACAAAACCCTAAGATCTATGGTGTACAAAAATAACCTAGATCAAACTATTACACAAGATCTTCATCGTATCTCAACAATAAGTTGTTCTCAATCTTGGTAAAACATTTTTTGATCTTTTGTAACCATTTGCATAGAAGAATGTGCCATTCTTGATTGCTATGGTGTTTCCTGTGATCCTCAGTAAACATTGTATAAACTGCTTGGTGTTTATTCTGATGCTCAGTGTTTACTGTCACTCGGTATCGATGTCTTCTAATGCTTGATAAACTATCTGATGCTTGGTGTATATACTTAACCGACTGGCTTATTTTGCTTATAGTTACCGACTGGGTTCTTATATGTAACCGACCGATATCTTTGATAACCTTTGATACTAATGACAATCATTAATGATAAATAGAGATAACACCTTTGAACCTGTGAACTACCTAAACCAGTTCGAACCTCTTGAACCAATTTGAACCATTTTGAACTCTGTTCAAAGTGGTTCAACAAAGTGAACTTGTGCTTCAAACCCAAATTTTGAATCTTTGAACCTCTGCACTGAATCCGGTTGTATTTGAACTTACCAATACTCAACATGAAAATCAAAGATAGAAATATTGATTTAAATTTTTTTAAAGGGGTGTCCATGTGAGGGCTAACATTGGCTCTATAAGGGGACTATTTTTTATACAAAAATAGAGAACTATATCATTCTCTGGTTGAAAATACAAGTGCCTAGCACCATTGGGCAATAGAGTCACAAAAAGATAGAGAAGAGGGAGGTGCTTGCAATATGGGTGGAGGGGAGCAGGGCTACAACAAGTCAGAAACACCTAGACTAGCAACAAGATGAATCTTTAGAATTATTCCAACTACCACTATGCACAACAAAATTTGCCAAGCAGAGACATATTTATAAATATATACATAGGTAGGAAAAACCCCTACCACAAGAAGAAAAGACAAGGAAGAATCACACATAACCATTGACTGTTGAGGAGAAGTATGATCCCTTCTGGTGTAGAGGATTGCGCTTGAATGGAAAAGCCCAAGACCACTGCCATTTGATAACTTCCTTTGCACTAAACACCAAACTGATAGCATGCAAAAATTTGGTGACAAAATAATCATTCACAAAAAGACAAATCTTATCATAGACTTCTAATTTTTCTTGGGTCTTTTGCACATCACCTCTCAAATGATTTTCAACTTCTAGAAGGAATAAGCAATGCCTATAAATCTTTTCAAGAAAGGTCGCATAATCTTCATAATTTGTGTTATCAAGATTATCATTTTTCACATGATTTTTAGAATTGTGATAGATTTCAGCAAAGAAAGACCTTTCATCTAGCACGAGATCTACTCTCAGATAAATACTTACTTCATTTCTAGTAGAAAGAGAATCATCATCACACATACCAAGCACTTTAATTATCTTCTCATCCATCGAATCATCACATTGTTCAATCCCATCTTCATGATCCAGATTTTTCGCAAAAAAGTCCTCCTTTTTTATAGTTGATGGTAGATTTTCTTGAGGTTGGGCCATTCCTTGTTGCACCAATTCTTCCAAAGGTAAATAAGGGGAGAGATTTACAAGGGGCTGAAAAATATAAGAATCTCTTTCTTTTTTGTCTAGAGTGTCATTCTTTTTGCATTCAAGATCCCTTTCTTGTGCATATTCCATTCTATTAATTCTTTCTTCCTTGCATTCTCGTTCTTCTTCATTTGGTTCTTGCATAGGGTATCTCTTATTGATGAGGATGATATTGTAAAAATATTTCAACCATCTCACTTGTTTTTCCACCTCTGGTATAATTTCTCTGATTGGATTATTACTAAATGGTGAAATAAAGATAAAAATATTTGACATATCTTCACTCCTTGCTGGAACCCAATCTTTTAAAATTTCTACATATTCTAGAAATACCTCTCAACATTCATATTCAATAGAGTCATCAACCTCCATCCTCAGGGAGGCACCTTAAGATTCCTGAGAAAATAAAACACTGGAATTTCAATTTCTTTCCCTAGTAGAGTCCCCAAAATATGTTGGTGAATAGATTTTTCCTTCGAAAATAATCGCATAATATAACTCACAATGCCCAGAAAGAAGGAAAAATGTCACCAATAGTTGCAAAAGTTATCATTGAATTGATAACTTTCCTTTGAATTTTGAGAGGTACAAATCCCTCTTTAAAGATATGCAATGAATAAAATTTGGGCTATGCTTTTTACCAGAAAGCAGAAAAGGTACATTCACATCTACCCATAATCATGGAAATAGATGCAAAAGATCAATTAAAAAGAAAAGGATGCAGATAAATAAATCAAAGTTTAATCATATACATTCATGAATATCATCTAGACTAAAAATAGACAAAGAAATCCTTTCTTCTTGTATGATTAAATTGCCAAAACAAAGTTCTGGAATAAATTCATACACAATATTTTATGACATAAATGACATAAATAAGTGATCACACTGGCCCAAAGTCTAGGTGTAATCAAAAGAAAAATACAAACAATACAAAGATTGTGAATATCATCTTCTTTTCATTCATGCCTGTTGAGAAATCTGGACCGTTCTATAGGGATAATATATACAGTATCATATTGTAGAATACAATTGCCTTCATTATTGATTGATTCTACAATAACAATAGGGTATATGTATATATTGAATATTTATGTAATGAATAGACATGACCATATATACTTATGGTCATGTCACTTCATTACATAACTATTAGTTAACATATCTTAACCAATAGTTTATTCATACTTTGTATTATATATATATATATATATATATATATATATATATATATATATATATATATATATATATATATATATATATATATATATATATATATTTATATGCATATCATGATTGTCTCGTCATTTATTAAACATGAACAAACAATACTTTAACACTCCCTCTTGAGAGAGAGTTTAATAGAATTTGTAGAATCTTTTCATATCATGATATCCGACACATCCAGGATAGACCCTTTCAGGAGTCGATCATGATAGGTGTCAAGATATCCAGCACATTTGGGATAGACCCTTTCAGGAGTTGATCTTGACAAGTTATTACACATCTAGTAATAACATAAGCAACAAGATATCTGGCACATCCGGGACAGTCTCTTTCGGGAGTCAATCTTGAAGCCTGGTTAACTATTTTCAAGATCGTCACCTTGAAATAGTAACCCAACACACATGAAAGATCATCACCTTTCATAATATAACACAAAATGAATGGGCCATAAAGTCTACCATGACTTCCGACACTTTGGGACACACAATTTAATGTAGTCTTGTCATGACAGTAGACTTCAATATCATGATCTCCGCACAGTCGGGACACACAATTAAGTAGTCTATCATGATATGGTTTCGTTATTACACATCCAGTAATAACAAGAGTCAAGATCTCTACACAGTTGGGACACACAATTAAGTAGTCTATCTTGACACTTTGGTTCACTATTATCAAGTGAGGAAGGCTTCCACCTTAAACTTGTCTATCAAAGATAAGAAGCATTTAAGATACAAAATGATAGATCACTAAGGCTGAAAACCTCTTTTCAACTAAGACTTTATTCCTCAACATCAGGAATACTTCCTCTGAATTAATATGACCACGATCTTGGGTTGCCATCTTAATTTGATCTTCTAGCTTCTCCCACTGACATGAAAGCATAGCCTTCTCACATGGTAATTCATCATAATTCTCTGCTATAGTTTCTTGATCACTAGGTAACCAACAAAACATGGTCTACTCCCTCTGAATCAAGATCTTCGAATGTCCACTAATGCATATCCTTTTGCTTCCTCTTCTATCACAGAGGCATACCCTATTTATGTACTCAACTCAGTGTCATTGCAGGAAGTGACTTCATACTTTGAGAGAATCAATATCTCGTACATGAATAATCTGAATAGTCATAAGGTTGACGACTCACTTTGACTAGCATGGGATGCATTTTGATCTTTTCCAAGGCCACAACATTAATACTCCCTCTTGGACTTGAGGGAAGATAATAAAAACCTCTAGTGTGATGTTCATCTCAATAACCTGTAGTCTCAAGCTGTATGGAATGCCTCAATCAGAGATTCTATCCATGTGCATCTCATCAGTGATTCTATCCACGAGTTTCCACTTCTATAGACTTAGGATTGTTTCACCTTTAGCAATGATCTCCCTCTCAATCAATATGATCAATTTTGTCACAAGTTGACTGAATCATCTGCTCCCTCTAAATGCGAATTTCAACCTTCTGACTTCCTCGTCCAAGGTTGCCTTCAATGGATTGTCAAACTCCCTCTGAATGTTATTTCTTCCTATTAGAAGAAACATCTTTAGCCATCAAATTTGTCTCGTGACTGCACACATCAAGTTCTTTCTCCCTTGAATATAATCTCTTATGTTTCTTGATCCATCCTGAAATCTCTTATTGTCAAATATTGCGGCCCTCTGGCAACTTCTACTAAACTTAGTCTCCTTTGTCGATTCTGCACCGACTGTTTGACAAGAATGCATTTGATTTATTTTTTTTTAATTTTTATTTTAGTGATTGGGTAAATTACAATAAGTTTTCTTGTCCACAGTTGTACCATGTTGAATATGTTCACAATTATATTGTGCAACATTAGTCCACCAATCTGCTTTAGGTTTAAGGATCATATTCTGAATAGACATGATCAAACCTGGAACCTTCCAAGGTATGCTTGCCTAACAATGCCAAGCTTCACTCAGTTGCTATAAGGTCGTGTGATATCAATCCTGTCACTTCTCATAGCATTTACAATCTTTAGAAATACTCTAACTCCTCATTGATTTTAGAATTTGTATAGTTTCGAAGTGAAGTATCCGTGAATTCTTTGTGCTATAGAGTCTCTTATCCCATTAGTTTGGGGATTTGAAATATTCAAATTTCTATCAGATGTTGAAAACAAGTCTCATAGCAACAATACCATAGTCCCGTCACATAAATGTTCTACTCTTTTGTTGTCCTATTTGCCCTGCATATCACCTTCCTTTATAAAGGAATTATCCATTCAAGGGTTGTAAAACTCTTATGTGTGGAGAAAGATGAGCAACTTCTACAAAGGCACTTCTTCCACCCAAGTAAGAGTATGTGTCATGTCATTGCCTCACAAGACACAACTCACCAATTCCACCAATTCAACCTCATCTCAATAAGGCCTATCTTAGTGTATCTCTCACAAGCATTATTGTCTAGTAGTGTCTACAATTCCTATATTATAGTCTGCATCTCCTATCATTGAACAATATTTTCAGAAGAGTGGTGTCAGTGAGTTGAACGAACATAGGACATTTTTGATATATTCATTCAGATAGATTGAGGATCTTCGGATACTCCAAACAGATGTTACCATGTCGTATGAGTCCCAATTAGGATTTATGTAAGAAGTTGAGATTGCTTCAGATCACCAATGTCTTTGAATTTTCACGGAGGGAATTAGGAAGTAATTATTACTCTTGTTTTTGGCATCCAATACTATCAATAGTTGGAGTCAACCTAATCATGGATCTCACAAATATCGATGGCTTTGACACCCCAAGTTGAAGTCTTCATTCTTAGCCAGTGAGTACTTTGAGGGGACTCACAAATACAATATTAGATGAAAGTCCTTGATGCTCTGATGGATACAGGTGTCGTTCCAAAGTCATCAATAACATATAGAATTTTGGCCTTACGTCTACCAATGATTCCAAGATATAATGGAGGATATGTGATGTGCATCAAGTAGACTTTTTATAAGACCAGACAATATTACTGTGTGTAACTTAGTGGTATCCAGAAACACTCTGATTTAGTTGCTTGAAATCTCGATTCTATCACTTGTGCTACAGGTCTGAGGAGTCAAGAACTCCCAATTGCTTTGCCTAATTATTATATACTGCTCCTGTACTTCTGAACATCCTCATTGATTGGGGAGGCACCCTTTTCACCTCAACTGGTTCTTCAGTCCAAATATTAGGTCATAGTCTTACAACAACAATCAACAGTTTGGAGACTCTTCAACAATGAGTTATTCCTCTCAAATTAGTGATTTGTTTATGTGATGGGGCCACTCTATAGGTAGAAGTGTGCATTGTGTTGAGCAGAGTAGCAAACTTTCCGACAATTGTCAAGGACCTTGCTTGTAGCCATCGCAGGTAGGGTGCACCAGTGTCGCACGCTTATGGATGTCTATTCTTTAATATTTCTTTCTTCAACATTGGGAGTGGCTTTGACTTTCCTCTTTATGACTGTATGGTCACAAAACATAGGTAGTGGACATACCTTGTTCCATCAAATTTCACTGCGATAAATTTTGCTCATCATCTCCCGTCAATGAACATTATATTTAGCATGAATTATTTTAATGGTATCCTTACTTCACGAGCACAAACTTTATAGTTATTGAACTGGTTATTAAGGTATGTGAAATAATTTCCTCTTAAAACTTTCTAATTTGCTTCTTCTGGTAAATCTAAATATGATTGGATCTTTTCTCAACCTGCTCTGATTATCGTATTTTAAATTTTTCAATATAATATTCCAATATACATGAATGCTTGTACTTTTCTTTTCACTAATAGATTTTTGTGTATATATTTTATTCTATAGATTAGGCTCTGATACCATGTTGAGAAATCTGGACCATTCTATAGGGATAATATATACAGTATCATATTGTAGAATACAATTGCCTTCATTATTGATTGATTCTACAATAACAATAGGGTATATGTATATATTGAATAGTCATGTAATGAATAGACATGACCGTATATACTTATGGTCATGTCACTTCATTACATAACTATTAGTTAACATATCTTAACCAATAGTTTATTCATACTTTGTATAATATATATATATATATATATATATATATATATATATATATATATATATATATATATATATATATATAAGTACACACATATGCATATTAATATATATATCTATATATATATATATATTAATATGCATATGTGTGTACTTATATATATATATATATATATATATATATATATATATATATATATATATATATATATATATATGCATATCATGATTGTCTCGTCGTTTATTAAACATGAATGAACAATACTTTAACAATGCCTATATAGAAATTCAAAGACTCCTATTCCTACAATAAGACTGTTTTAAAAAAATCTCCCTCCTGTAGCATCCATTTCCAACCCCCTCTTCTCTCCTTTTTTTACATCTATGTAGTCTCCTTTCTTACTACAGACCTTTTCAGTTTTAATAACTGATTCTTGAAAAGATTTTTAATTAATGTCTTTTCATCTTTCACCTTCCTCCTGATAAATTTCCTTTTTAAGCTTCACATCTTTATAAACATTAGAATTGAAAGGTTTATAAAGATAATATTCTAAAGTTTGAAAACATATTTATAATCAGATTTGAACATGTGGCACTTGCCGGTGATAAGTGTTATCATCATTTTATGACTGTCATGGGTAGTTTAGATAGTGTTGCACACAGTCATTTGTATCTTACGAACCATACTGAATTTAGAAGATCTCTCTGGTGAGAATCTGGAGAATTAGGCTTGAAAAAACATATCCAAAATTGAGCACGATCCAGCAGTTCAATTGAAAGTTATGTCCCCCGCACTGAGACTAATTTTTTGTCATAAAAAAATCCATGAGTTTAAGTTGCGTTGAAAATTATAAATAGATTCCCACCTTGAGAATCTCTTAAGAAAAATGATTTGATTTAATTACATCTATGTTTGATAATCCTCTAAGAAGGAATAATTTTGTGATATTTCCCATATAGAAATTGGTTAATCATCAACCTAATTATGCATGGTATTGTTGTTTTTAGCAATATTGGCATTTGTATTTGCTGCTCTTGCTATCACCACCATTATCAGCTAATGTTGAAAGAGCTTGATCATTTTGAATGGAATCCATGTTCAATTCTAGCTCTGTTGTTCCATTGATTTAAACTTGAATTTCATGTAAATATCCATAACATGCCAGTCAGTGAACGAGCACCAAGCATATTGAAGTCTTTTCTCAACAACACCCATTGATCTCCGAATGCATATAATATTTTGTAAGCTATATCAAAAACCTTTCATATTTCTCATATTTGGGAAATTATCAGAATTTAAATGTCTGAAACTATGAACCTTGAACCATAGGACTATGCCTCTGAATTGAAATGAATCATGTTGAGCCCAAATGTACCTGCATGTACTTTCCTATACTAATTTGAACCAATCTGAACTAGTGATTGTACCTTTGAACTCAACCTTCAAACCTGTGAATTGCGTGAACCAGTTCAAACCTCTTGAACTAGTTTGAACCATTTTGAACTCTATTCAAAGTGGTTCAACAAATTAAACTTGTGCTTCGAACTTGAATTCTAAATCTCTAAACCTCTACACTGAACTTGGCTGTATTTGAACTTACCAATACTCAACATGAAAATTAGAGATAGAAAGATTGATTTAAATTTTTTTAAAGGGGTTTCCATGTGAGGGCTAACACATGGCTAGAGATAAATCCCTTAACTAGGTGGATCTTAACAGGGTTTGTTCTTAACTGGACATCATTGTAAGCTTTTAACAAGGCTAAGCTCTTAATCAGGCGCGCTCTAGAAGAGTGCATTTTTCTTAGTGGGTTCCATCCCCAATGTGGTTTTTCCCAAGTTGGGTTTCCATGATAAAAATTCTGGTGTTATGTGTTGAATTTGTGTGGATGCTTAATTTTTAATGTATGTTTATCACATGTAAATTTTATTTACTTCATGCACGTGATGAAGTTTTGAAGAATAAGTGTTATCATATCGTATTTGTGTTTATAATTAGTAGATTATTGATTCACCCCCCTCTTAGTAATCTTAGGACCTGATTATTCTAACAATTGGCATAAGATCTTAGGTCCTCTTAGCGATAATGTTAACCACTTGAGGAAAAGATCTGATTGACAAGATGTTTAGAAAGGAGGCTCCCAAGTTCATAAAAAACAACTACCTAGTATGGGAAGATAGGATTGAGTTATACATAAGAGGTACGAGTGATCAATAGTGGAAGCATATTGAAACTCAATATATTATGTCATAGGGAACCCTAACTACATATAAGTTGAAGGAGAAGCAAGAGAAAACACAAGAACAAGAAGCCATAGTAAGTACCCTTTTCGATTCAGAATATATTGGTGTAAAAGGAACCAAAACAACTCATGAGGTTTAGAATAAACTTGAATTAATCTATGGAGGTGACAAGCATTTAAAAAAGGCAAGAGAAGAAAGCCTCAGAGGAAAATATGACAACATGAAAATGGTAGAAGCAGAAAACATTGCTAAGAAGGTGAAAGAATCAAAGATGTTATTGTTGCAATCAGAGGTGCATGTGGTACCATGGAAGAAGTTGTGGAAGGAAGATGCTAAGAACCTTGTTACCTACTTATGCCATTAGAGTGTTAGAAATTAATGAACTAAGAACATTTGAAAAGGTGATTGTTGATGGACTAATAGGTAAATGTACTTATTTTGAGCTTAAATAATTATGATAACAACATTCTGAAGGTTGAAACTGCTTTTAAGGATTCTATGGTAAGTGTCCCTACAAGAAAAGAGAAAGAGTTGATGACTAAATCTGATAGTTTGTCTAGTTTCACCAGGGATATAGATGATATTTTGGAGGACGAGAGAAGATAAGGATAACTTGAAGCATTGATAGCAAGGAGGTTACCTAGATGAATTGGTAAGCATAAAGGCAAGTTACCTTAAAATGTTTCTCCTCTAACAAGATTGCTCACATTGTTGCTAGGTGTCCCAATGGAGAACAACAAAAGGATAAGGACAAATGCAAGAAGCATACAGGAAAGCCAAAGAAGAAATGTTATATGGTTGTGGATGAAGCTGTAACTGATGAGGAATCTGATGACAATAATGAAGAAGAAATTGTTTTTGTTGTTGTAAAGGAATATCATCCTGTAGGAGACAATGAAGGTGAAAAAGCACTTGTTTCACATATCAGACAAAATGATGACTAGCTCATAGACAGTGGGTGATCACATCACATGACCGGTGATAAAAGTAATTTTATTAAACTCAATTAATATGATGGTGGTATTGTGAGATTTGTAAATAATTCATCCTACTTAGTGAAAGGTAAAGGTACTATCTCCCTTAACGACAAAATCTTTACATATGATGTCTATTATGTTGAAGGTATAACACATAACTTGTTGAGTGTGGGTCATCTTAATGAAAAAGGATACCAACTTGCATTTAAAGGAGGAATGTGCAAGATCACTGAAAGTTCTGGTGATGAGATTGCTAATGGAAGACAAACTAGAGGTAACTTATTTTAGTTGAACAAAACAACTAACAATTATTTGGTTGCTAGGATTGAAGATAGCTAGTTATGGCATAGAATATTATTTCATGTAAACTTTGATAGCTTGGTAAAGGTAAGAAAGACTAATGCAGTAAGAGGATTTCTACAACTTGTGAAACTGAATAAATTGATGTGTAAAGAGTGTCAACTTTTGTAAGTTAACTAGTACATCTTTCTTTCATCAGAGAATATACTTGGTTTAGTACATACTGATTTGTGTGGTCCTATGAGACAAAAGAGTTATAATGGTGATAGATACTTTATCCTATTTAATAATAATTATTCAAGAATGATGTGGGTTACATTTCTTAAGGTAAAATTTGATGCATTCAGTAAGTTTAGGGCTTTTAGAGCACGGGTGGAGAAGGAATTAGGAAAAATTCTAAAGTGTTTAAGATTGGATAGAGGAGGTGAGTTCACATTGGATAATTTCATGAAGTATTGTGAAGATAATGGTATAAAAAGATAAATATCTACTCTGAGAACTCCTCAACAAAATGGTGTTGCAAAAAGGAGGAATAGAACAATTTTTTATTCTACAAGGACTATGTTCATATAGGGAAATATTCTAAAGATCTACTAGAGAGAAGCAATCAGTATTGTTGTTTATAATTTGAACCAGGTGCAAGTGAAGAAGGGAACCAATAAAACACCCTATGAATTATGGTATGGTCATTCTCCTAGTGTAAAGTATTTCAAATTTTTGGAAGTAAATGTTATATAAAAATAGATGATTTTTCTCAAAAAATTGATCCCAAAAGTGATGAAGGCATATTTTTGGGTTATTCAATGAAGAGCAAGGCCTACAAATGTTTTAACAAAAGGACTAATAAAATTATTGAAAGTACTAATGTGAAGATTGATGAATTTCCTAAGAAATCTGAGGAAACAAGCAAGAAGGATACAAAAGATGGTCAGGGAATAGAGTTTATTGATCCGAAAGAGCCTAGATCGGTAGAACATAAAAATGAGAAAGAATTTGTGCAACTGGTAAAAGAATAAATTCTTTGGTTTGAACCGGTAATCCAAAGGTATGTGAAAAGGAATCATTCTTTTGATCAAATAATTGGTGATAAGAATGTATGTGTGT
>BSBK01002928.1:0-37500 GCA_027943335.1 Chamaecyparis obtusa | reverse complement strand
TTGGTCATATAAGTCTGCCAGCAAAGTTTCATTGCCAGATCAAGTGTATATTGGAAGATATTGAAGATTTTCGGTATTGGCAGCAGGGTACAGAAACTTTGAACTCAGTTTTGAAGGCTTTAGAGGCCCCGGATGAGGTCAAAAATTTGGGTGACAGGTGCTTGCATTGGTCAAGCCTGTAGAGCGCTTCGTGGCGTTTCCGAAATGGGGTTATAATAGCCGATCGGGTCAACTGGTGATGACTTGTGGTCTTCGGAAGTTGGGCCACCCGAAATGGCGGAAAATAATTTTTCTTCAAAATTTCTGTTCGGGTTTCAAAGGTTATCTTGAGCTGACTATGATGTAATAAAATGTAAAATAAAATAATTCTAAGTTTGGTCGGCCTTATTGGCTAAAATTCTGGAACCTTCCCAGGCGGTGGAAAATTGCCTATATAAGGAAGGCTGTATTATTGTCTTAGGTAGTTCAGAATAGTTCTGGGTAGTAGATCTGGGTAATAGTTCGAGGCTTTGTCCTACGGAATATTGTAAGGGAATGCCCATGTGGCTTTGCATATTGTAATTCTGAAAGTTTGTAATTTCACATTTGTGGAGATAATAAGAAGCCAATTTTCTGTTCTTGCATATTGTTGTTGTTTCTCTATTTCTGTTATGTGTTTGTGCTATTAAGGGGAGCACCCTTCATCAAGTGGTATCAGAGCAGGAGTTCTTGAGTGTGTAAACAAATCACCGACTGTGAGGCAGTTTGCACCAGGACCGTGGCTAGGGTTTCAGCGCGCATCACGAAAATGCCTCCATGAAGAGAACGTGGCGGAAGAGCTGGTGCTGTGACACCTGAGGTTAGAGAGCTGCAAAGACAAGTGCGAGCATTGCAAGAAGAGATTCGCAGAGGAATGAATCTTAATGTCAGAGATGAAAGTGAGGATGAAGCCGAAGAAGAATATCAAGAAGGAGAAGCTGAAATTGTGAACCAGGAGGAAGAAAGACTTTTTCGAGCGATTTCCAAGATTGGGAAAAGACCTAAGATTGAGGTTCCTACATTTTCTGTAAATCTTAACCCAGAGGAATTGATCGACTGGATCAATGAATGTGAGGAGTATTTTGAGTATGAAGATGTTGAGATCCTGATAGGGTCAAATTTGTGAAGGCCAGACTGAAAGGTCATGCGAAGATCTGGTGGCAAGAAATTCAATTGGAGCGAAATAGAAGAGGGAAAGATAAAATCACAAGATGGGATCGGATGGTGGATAAATTGAAGCGATAGTTCATTCCATTTGATTATGAGCTTGACCTACTGAAGAAAATGCAGAGTTTGAAGCAAGCAGGAAGATTTGTTCAGGAGTATACAGAGGAGTTCTATCGACTTCTCATCAGAATAGGCCATGCAGAAGCTGATAAGGAGAAAGTTGCCCGATACCTTAATGGGTTAAGGCCAAGCATTCAGGAGGAGCTGAATCTGGTTCGAATGAACAGTATTGAAGAGGCATACCAGTTTGCCCTAAAAGTAGAGGAAAAGCTGAACAAGAAGTTTGAGAGCAGACAAAACGGAAGAGGTCGCGATGGACGATCTGGTGGACGGTCATATGGTGGCCGAAATGAAGATCCGAAAAAGAAGGATGAGGCCAGTAGTAGTCAGAATCAGCGAGGAAATAATTCCAATCGCTTCCAGGATCAGAATAATAGAGATCAGAGAGGAAGAGGAAGAGGACAAGGATCTGGAAGAGGTGGCTTCCGTGGAACATGTTTTCACTGTGGAGAAGAAGGTCATAGGGCATTTGAATGTCCTCAGTGCCAAGGCAGAATAGACAGGAGAAATGAAGGCCAGGCCAAAGTTGCACATGTAGATGAAGATGCCAGATCATCAAATTCTGAAGATGCTGAAAGAGGAGAAACGTTGATTAACAGAAGAGTCCTGTTGAGTGGTGAGAATGAACCTGAGCAAAGGAGGAGCCTGTTTCGCACCAGGTGCAAGTGTGAAGGTAAATGTTGTGATGTGATCATTGATAGTGGAAGCACTGACAATTTGGTGTCAGAAGAGATGGTGACAAAGTTGAAGCTCAAGAGATAGAAACACCCACATCCATATCGGATTGCCTGGGTACAGGATGACCACAAGGTCATGGTCAATGAACAATGCCTAGTAAAGTTCAAGGTTGGCGGATACCAAGATGAGGTATTGTGTGATATCATATCTATGGATGCATGTCATATGTTGTTGGGTAGACCATGGTAGTTTGACAGATGTGATGTACATGATGGTCGTGCGAATACCTATTCCCTGACAAAGGATGGAGTGCGACATAAGCTAAAACCATTGAAGGAGACCGAAGAAAAGGTATGTGGCAATGCAAGAATAACATTTGTTGATGGAAGAAATTTCCTATATGGTATGAGGCATGAGCATGTATGTTTTGCTTTAATTCCAAAAGCTGGTAAAGAGGAAGTAGAAGATGTTCCTGTAGAAGTTGCAGATTTGTTGAATGAGTTTCAAGATATTGTATCCGATAATGTGCCTGATGGATTACCACCAGTCAGGAAGATCAGTCATCAGATGGACTTGATCCTAGGAGCGAGTTTGTCGAATAAGGTAGCACACAGAATGACACCTGCAGAAAGTGAGGAGTTGAACAGACAAGTACATGAGTTGTTACAGAAAGGATTGATTCGAGAGAGTCTGAGTCCCTCTGTTGTACCTACGGTATTAGCACCAAAGAAGAATGGAGAGTGGAGGATGTGTACAGATTCCAGAGCAATAAACAAGATCACAATCAAGTACAGGTTTCCATTGCCACGAATGGATGATATTATGGACTGTTTGAGTGGAGCTGTGTATTTCTCAAAGATAGATCTGAAGAGTGGATATCATCAGATTCAGATCAGAGAAGGAGATGAATGGAAGACTGCCTTCAAGACAAAGGAAGGACTGTATGAGTGGTTAGTCATGCCTTTTGGGCTAACCAATGCACCGAGCACTTTCATGCGGCTCATGAATGAGGTTCTGAAAGAATTTCTGGGTAAGTTTGTCATTGTTTACCTAGATGATATTTTGATCTTTAGTAAGACATTGGATGAGCATATGATGCATATTCGTATGGTATTTGAGAAGTTGAGAGAAGAGAAATTGTTGATTAATTTGAAGAAGTGCAGTTTTGTGAAGAAAGAGTTAGTGTATTTGGGATTTGTAGTTTCAGCAGAAGGTCTAAAAATGGACCCAGAGAAGGTACAGGCTATCCTTGAATGGCCTACTCCAAGGAGTGCTACTGAGGTAAGATCTTTTCATGGTCTAGCTAGCTTTTACAGAAAGTTTATCAGAAATTTTAGCAGTATTTGTGGACCCTTGACTGAAACAATGAGAGGGGATAGAAAAGAGTTTAAGTGGACTAATGGGGCAGAAAAGAGTTTTCAATTGTTGAAACAAAAAGTTACAGAACAACCTATTTTAGCACTTCCAGATTTTAATAAGGTGTTTCAAGTAGATTGTGATGCTAGTGGTACTGCAATAGGAGCTGTTATGAGCCAAGAAGGTAAACCTGTTGCTTATTTCAGTGAAAAATTAAATGATGCCAAGAGAAAATATTCTGTTTATGATCAGGAATTTTATGCTATAGTTCAGGCATTGAAAAAGTGGAGGCACTATCTGCTTCCTAAGGAGTTTGTTTTGTATACTGATCATCAAGCTTTGCAATATTTGAATAGTCAAGGAAAGTTGAATCAGAGGCATTTAAAATGGGTTGAGTTTTTGCAGAGTTATACATTTATTTTGAAACACAGGAGTGGAAAGTCTAATAGGGTTGCAGATGCTCTTAGCAGAAGGCAACTATTGCTGACAGAAATGCAGATTGAAGTGGTTGGGTTCAAGGAACTCAAGAATTTATATCCAGAGGATCCTAATTTTGGTGAAGCTTGGAAAGCTTGTACGGAACCTGTTACTCTAGACAGGATGAAATGGTTGAATTTCATCATCCAGGATGATATGCTATTCAGAGGGAGTCAGTTGTGCATTCCACGAAGTTCTATGAGGGAGAATCTCATCAAGGAGAAGCATAGCGGAGGATTGGCTGGACATTTTGGTCGTGATAAAACCCTTGGTTTGGTTAGTGAGAATTATTATTGGCCACAGTTGCAGCAAGATGTGAAGAAGTTTGTACAGAGTTGCCGAGTATGTCAGATGGTGAAGGGAGTGAAGAAGAATACAGGGTTGTATCAGCCATTAACTGTACCAGAGAAGCCTTGGGAGGATATCAGCATGGACTTTGTTCTTGGTTTACCGAGGACACAGCGGGGACACGATTCAATTTTTGTGGTATTTGACAGATTTTCAAAGATGGCACATTTTATTCCCTGCAAGAAGACTAATGATGTTGTTCATGTAGCAGAATTGTTTTTCAGAGAAGTAGTAAGACTTCATGGTTTGCCAAAGACCATAGTTTCAGATCGGGACACTAAGTTTGTTGGATATTTCTGGCGTACATTATGGAAGAAGTTGAAGATAGATTTGAAGTTTAGTTCATCACATCATCCACAGACTGATGGACAGACAGAGGTGGTGAATAGAAGTTTGGGAAATTTGCTGAGATGTTTGGTTGGAGATAAACCAACAGGATGGGATTTGATTTTACCACAGGCGGAATTTGCATACAATAATTCTGTCAATAGGAGCACTGGTAAATCACGATTCCAGATTGTATATGGAAGTAGTCCAAGAAATGCATCTGAATTGAGAAAGATAGATAAAGGAGAAATAAGTAGTGCTGAAGCTGAAGATTTTGTAGAACATTTGAAGAACATCCATGAGGAGGTGAGGAAGCATATTACCAAGATGAATGCACAGTATAAGGCTAAGGCAGATGAGAAAAGGAGGTATAAGGAATTTCAGGTTGGTGATGAAGTCATGGTTCATTTGCGGAAGGAGCGGTTTCCAGTCGGTACATATAACAAGCTGAAAATGAAGAAGTTTGGGCCATGTAAGATACTGAAGAAACATGATTCAGGAAATGCATATGAGGTAGAATTGCCTACTGAGCTGAATATTTCACCAGTGTTTAACATTTCAGATTTGACGGAGTATCATGAAGGAGGTGTTGAAGATGAGGTTGTAGCAGCACAGTGGAGTATTCCAGTAACCAGTTCAGATATCAAGGAGATCGAAGACATATTAGACAGTCGTGTTGGCAGAAGCACAAGGAACAGGACATATGAAGAGTATTTGGTCAAATGGAAAGGACGACCTATTGAAGATTCATCATGGATAACAAAGGAGGAGGTTAACTGTCTTGGTTTTCTTCTGCACACCTGAGTCGTGACAGGGTCACTTCTCAAATTACCCCGGGTGTCTGATGCAGGAGCATCCTGGGTGTAAGAGCAATCTTGCATCACCCAAAAATATTTTTTGTTTTTTATTTTTTTAATAAGGGCTATTTTGTGCAGAGCTGCTATTTATGGAAAGTTACTATTTTTGGTAATTTTTGTATGTCCTCAGAATGATCTGATTTCTTTCTTGGAGGTTCATTTTGGTCATATAAGTCTGCCAGCAAAGTTTCATTGCCAGATCAAGTGTATATTGGAAGATATTGAAGATTTTCGGTACTGGCAGCAGGGTACAGAAACTTTGAACTCAGTTTTGAAGGCTTTAGAGGCCCCGGATGAGGTCAAAAATTTGGGTGACAAGCGCTTGCGCCAGTCAAGCCTGTAGAGCACTTCGTGGCGTTTCCGAAATGGGGTTATAATAGCCGATCGGGTCAACTGGTGATGACTTATGGTCTTTGGAAGTTGGGCCACCCGAAATGGCGGAAAATAATTTTTCTTCAAAATTTCTGTTCGGGTTTCAAAGGTTATCTTGAGCCGACTATGATGTAATAAAATGTAAAATAAAATAATTCTAAGTTTGGTCGGCCTTATTGGGTAAAATTCTGGAACCTTCCCAGGCGGTGGAAAATTGCCTATATAAGGAAGGCTGTATTATTGTCTTAGGTAGTTCAGAATAGTTCTGGGTAGTAGATCTGGGTAATAGTTCAAGGCTTTGTCCTACGGAATATTGTAAGGGAATGCCCATGTGGCTTTGCATATTGTAATTCTGAAAGTTTGTAATTTCACATTTGTGGAGATAATAAGAAGCCAATTTTCTGTTCTTGCATATTGTTGTTGTTTCTCTATTTCTGTTATGTGTTTGTGGTATTAAGGGGAGCACCCTTCATCAAGGATGCAGAGAATATTCTATGACACATTTATTTCATATTGGGAAGTTTCCTACCTCCCCAAAGTCATATGGGAATTCACATCTTTTAAAAAAATAAGAAAAAACTATCATCCAATATAAATCTCTTGCTACATTTACGAAATAGGTAGACTTAAACAAGGAAATAATTGAAGAGGATGTATCTTGAAGGATTTATATAGATGAAGAAGATTAATAGCCTATGCAATTACTAGCTGAGCGATATGTATCGGGATTCAAGATAATTTAAAAAAAAGGATATGATGGATGTAGTAGTTTTGGTGTACATGAAAAAAGGTGTCATAGAACCAGTCATTCCCAAGATGAAACCTTGTAACAGGGGACTCAAATTTATTCCATTGTGAATTGAATCTTCTAGTACTAAGGTACCATTGTCTGAAAAAGTGAGCACCTCTAATGATGATATGATATATGAAGAAACCCATGTCAAAACCGACTCCAATGAATAGGAGTGGAATTCCTATTCATTCAATTTCTATGCCCTTGATAATATATTTATTGATCCTTATGATCTACCTTTGGAAGATAAACATGTGGATAATACCCCTACCCCTGTGAAAACTTGTCATTAGGCTTATATCAATTTTTTTGGGGATGCTAGCACAACCTCAGAGGAAAAAATAGTGAAACTAATATTGATGATATATGTGTCCTATTCATTACACTCATTAGATGATAACATGTCATTAGTCTACCCTAAACTTATTAATTAGGGTCAACGAGAACCACCAAGCTTGGATTATTTTTAAAATGATGAAGCTATAGCAAAACTATTTGAGCTTCATGAAGGCATACCATTGGGTGATCATAAATCATGCTTTGCAATTGAACTTGACACTACAACATACTTTAGAGAGTCAACTTCATATTTTAGTCACAAAAGTAAAAGTAAAAATAAAGAAATAAATAAAAAAATTGGGTCTTTGGGTGAAAATTCAAAGGCACTTTTAGACCATGAAAAAGTAAAAATAAAGGATGTATTTGAGAGTGAAAATACATCTAAGGCATCCAAGGATGAAAGATTGGACATACTCCCATCAAGACATAAAAAGGCACCATTTCTAGTAGAAATGACACAAGAAATAAATTTGGGTATACCTAAAAATCCAAAAATTGCAACATCTTTATTAGAGAAATAAAAGGTAGAATTTATTACATTTTTTCTAGAAAGGAAAATAAATTTGCCCGGTCTTATCCTAATATGTCAGATCTTGATTTGGAGTTGACCCTCCATCATATGACACTACAACCTAGCATAAAAAATTTTAAACAAAAATTAAGGAAGATGCATCCCCAGAATGCATTAATGGTCAAAGTTAAAATTACAAAATTGTTAAATGTGGGTTTCATTAAACCTATTGACTATGCATAATGGATCTCAAATTTGGTTCCAGTTAGCAAACCCAATGTGGGCATAAGAATATGCACTGATTTTTGAGATATTAATAAGGAATGTCCAAAATATCGCTCTCCCCCATCAAACATCGACATTATAGTGGAACTAAAAACTAGATATGAAATGTTATCATTGATGGATGGATTTTTCAATTACAATAAAATAAATATAGTACCTAAAGAACAGCATAAA
Source organism: Chamaecyparis obtusa (assembly GCA_027943335.1). Taxonomy (NCBI): domain Eukaryota; kingdom Viridiplantae; phylum Streptophyta; class Pinopsida; order Cupressales; family Cupressaceae; genus Chamaecyparis; species Chamaecyparis obtusa. Next base: position 29,678 of record BSBK01002928.1, on the reverse strand, counting down.
ATAACCTTTACATGTGCTTGGGAAACATACTGTTGGAATGTGATTCCTTTCGGTCTCAAAAATATCATAGATACCTATCAGAGAGTGATGAAAACAATTTTCCATGATGTTATGCAGAACTGAATGGAAGAGTGTGGATGCCTTTCTATATAAATCAATCACTCGAGATAATCAGCTAGGCATTTTGAATATATAACTAACTAAAATACAGGATTGTAGGCTTTGTCTAAACTCTAAGGAATGTGTCTTTAGAGTAATTTCTAAAAATATCCTTGGTTACAATATTTCCCATTGAGACATAGAAGTAGACCCAATGAATGTGAAAGTAATAATGGACATGCCTTCACCCTCCAAATTGATACAACTTAGAATCCTTCAAGGAAAAATATAGTCTATTCAAAGGTTCATTATATAGTTGGCACATAAATGTCACCCGTTCTAACACTTGCTTCATAAGGGTGTGACTTTCAAATGGAATGATCAGTATCAACAAGTATTCTAGTAAATTAAATATTATCTACTATCTTGACCCATCTTAATGCATCCTATTAAAAGAAAACAATTCATTTTCATATCTTAGAAACAACAATAATATTTGGAGCTCTCCTAACACAACATAGTGAAGAAGGAAAGGAGAGAGAAATTTACTACATCAATAGAACACTTATTGTCTATGAATTAAACTATACACTCATTGAGTGTACATGTCTTGTGGTTGTCTTTGTTGTCTATACATTGAGACATGACATGTTGAATAAAAAAACAATGCTCTTAGTAAAAGTATATCTATTAAAATGTTTACTGAGAAAGGAAACTCTTACAAGATGATTGGCTAAATGGGCAGTGGTCCAAAGTGAATTTGATATTAAGTATGTGCATCAAAATCAATCAAAAATCATGTACAACCTAAATAACTCAAAAATACCCTAGAGTTACAAGTAGTGGTTTCCATTGCACAAAAAGATTAACCTATCAATGCATGATACAACCACTAGAATTATAGAATCCATAGGAGGTGGTTAATCCATGTTGCAAATCTTGTGAGGGATGTTGGCACACTACCAAAAATCTCCCTCCCAAAATCACTTGATGTGGCTTGCATAGATTCACGTCTATTACCAAGCTTTGATACCACTTATTACAAATAGTGGTTTCCATTGCACCAAAAGATTGACCTATCAATACCTGATACAACCACTAGACTTATAGAATCCATAGGAGACAGTTAAGCCATGTTGTGAATCCTGCGAGGGATGTTGGTGCACTTCCAACACCTAGTTCAAGATGGTCATCCTTTATCATATGATTTTCCAGATGAGTCGGTATTTTTTTATCACACCTTCCAATGAGTGACAACTTTACTTTGACAATTCACATACAAGAAATAGATTAGGTGTAGGAATCCTATTTATCACTCCTCAAGGAGATGTTATTCCTAATTCCTACATAATAAATTTTTGAATGCACAAAAACATGGAAGAGTATGAATTCTTGATCATGGGAAACATGATTGCAATATAATACAAAATCCAATACCTTCAAGTATATGGAGATTTTTAGTTAGTCAACCACCTAGTCAAATATGATGACAATGAATTGAAAGACAAAAAAATGGTGCCTTATAAGAAATCTATTAACTTTTTCAAATCCAATTTTGTCACAATCAAGTTCCATCAAGTACCATGACTAAAAAAACAAACCAATTGATTCTATGGTAAAAATTGCATCTATGCTTAATATGCCACAAAATAAAGAGAAATGTGAGTTTTTGGTGGAACAACTATTGATACTTATTTTTTAGGTTCCACAATCTGAGCTCATGTTTGAAATTTTTGGTCCTAATTTGCCTTGGCACTAAGGCATTTATAATTATTTGAATACCCAAATATTGTCCCCAAACTTGTCTAGAGACCAACATTGATCTTTTTTTTGTAAATCCTCTAGATATGTCATCATCAATGATACCATTTATCAACATTCCTTTGACCAAACCCTCCTCAGATGCTTGGATTCCAAATAGGCACAAGATACTTTACATGAGGTATATCACAATATATGTGGAGGTCATTTCAATGGTCTAATTCTAGAAAATAAACTTATGAGAGCTGGATACTATTAGCACACTATGGAACATGATGCTCACAACTTTGCAAAGAAATGTTACAAATATCAGATGCATGGATACCTTATTCATGTGCTAACACAAGAACTTCAACCAATTATATCACCATGGCCTTTTTCTCAATGAGGACTTGACCTCATAGGGAAAATTTTTCCTACCTGTATTAATGACCACAAGTTTATAATTATTGCTACTGAATACTTCACCAAATGAAATAAGTCCATCCCCATGACATGCATCATTGGCAAGAATATTTCAAAGTTCATTTTGAATTATATTTTATGTTGATATGGAATTGCTTTGGAGATTATTACCAACAATGTCCATCCATACAAAAATCAAGATGTGAGAGAACCTTGTTGAAAATTTTATATTTAGCATCACTTTTATATCCCATATTATCCATAGGGTAATGTCTAATCCAAGGCATCCAATAAAGCTATCATCAAAATATTGAAAAAGACTATCAATGAAGTTGGTTAAGATTATCATATGCAACTGAATATTTATTTATGGGCATATCATACTAGTGTATGCACTCCTACTAGCACTACCCCCTATTCCATAGTCTATGGTGTTGAGGCCATACTTCATATTGAGGTTGAGATTCCCTCACTAAGAGTTTCTTTTTGCAATCTAATTGATGAAAAAAATTACAAAGTATCTAGACAATATGAGTGAGAGATGTTAGATGAGAAAATATGAGATTCTACAATCCACTTACATTCATATCATAATTATCTCCATAGGTTTTAAAATAAGAAACTCAAAGATTGACATTTTGATGTGAGAGACCTAGTCCTTAAAATAGATCCCAAAAATCAGTAAGACAAAGAAAAGCAAGAACAGTTTGAACCAAACTAGCTAGGACCCTACATAGTCATTGCATATTATGGTTAGGTGAATATCAAATTGCAACACTAGAGGAAGAACCACTTTCAGATTTAGTTAATAACATGCACCTCTACAATTATTTCACATGATTAAATGACAAATTTTTTGAAAAATGATTCTTGAAAAAATGACAAAAAAATTGAAAAATGATTTTGAAAAAAAATCATCATCTTGATGAAAACCTGGCAAATAAGCATCTTGGAGACATAAAATAAATAAAAAAGTAAAGAGAAATTTTTTTTTGCTCAAATGAATACATGGAAAACAAGTGCCATTTGTAGCAAGTTGTTGCTCTGTCATCTATCATCAGTCTATTTGACACATTTGCATTCACAATATACCTTTTATCCATTTCCTGATCCAACCTTATTGTATTTTAGTATCTTGAGAGTGGTCTATATTTAGCATCATCCTCTTTGCATATCTAGTATTGTATATATCTCAGCTTGCTTATGCTTAGCCACTATACATAGCTTTAAACTGGACTAGGGGCAATTTCCTAAGCAGGATTGATAGTTGGAGTAATTTTCCTTATTGGATTGGAGGAAGCAACATGTACATAGCTATGAAGTCCTAAAAAAATCCCTAATAATCAAATAAAGTCATTAAAAAATCCTAAAAATTGCAAAAAGTCCTAAAAATCCTACAAATTGTATAATGTCTTGAAAAAATCCAAAAAAATCAATAATGTCTTTTTTTTTTTTTTTTAAACATTGTAAAATGTCCCAAGGAAAGCACAAAAAGTCAAATATCCCACAAAAGATCCTAAAAATTACAAGGTAATCAAAATCTAAAAATGCTCATTTCATGTCATTAATATTTTTTTCCTTGCAACAAGATATATATCAGAGTAGACATAGATTAAAGACTAATAAAATATGGTGCTTAACAAAATCATGCACTAAAATACAAACTATTGAACAAGTCAATAATCAAATAGATTAAACTTGTCCTATCAATCAAATATCAACATTACCAGTCCCTAGCAACCTAACATTTACCTTATATAGGGTGCAGTATACCCAAAACCAGACTATATCTGTCTTAGACAGGGTACTTCATTTTTGAAACCAGACATCACGATCATCCTATCAAACACAAACAAACAATAGTGAAAACAAGATCATAATGGTTATTCGCTTGCTTGGTTTAGTGAGTCTTATCTTTTATTGATTTATATTCGGTCATGATTCTTATGCTACTCCAGGATATTGACGAGTGATTAGAGTGGTCAAGATGGTTTATGGTCATTTGTTTGGTCTTTTATTTGTGGGATGTTTTAATGAATTTCTTGGTAAAGAATGCCTTGGGTCTCTACGTTAACACATTCACTTTGTGACTACTGCACATACCTCGACCCTTAACATTCCATTCATTTTAGGATGGATTGGAGCATTCCTTGTCTACAACGTGTCTATTTTTTGCAAAATGGGTTTCATTATTGTCATGACTATTTGTGCCATGGTGCATTGCATCCATTTTTTTCATACTAATAAATCTCTTTAAAGATAAAGCACACTTATGAAAGAAAGGTTTCATCATTACTAACTCTTCTCCATATAATTTATGTTTTCTACTAACCCTTCTTTAGTTAGTCATTGCACTCATCTTGGTCAAGTGATCTTGATACACAAGAACAAGTGCATCCTACATTCAAATATGTTAGGGTACGTACCTATCATAATTATCCATCCAACATATATATAGCATATAAATCATAAAACATCACATCCTACATACACACAATTCTCATAATCAATAATACATACATGTATAATTTCATTAAAAAAAAAATCATAAATCCATACATTGCATGACATATGTATGTGCATCCATCATATAAGCATCGTAAAGCATGACATCATATAAGCATCATCATATAGAAAATTAAAACATGCATATAACATAATACATAATATGGTTTCTAGAGAACAATTACATCTCATATGTGTGTGTGTGTGTGTGTGTGTGTGTATCCCATAAAATGTATTAGAGAACAAAAATTAGGGTGTTAGTATAAAGTAAGGCCCACAATCTCAGTACAATCTAAAATATTTTTCTAGAAAAAGTGTCACAGCTATAACTAAAGAATATCATTGAATTCTCTCTTTATCCTCCTAGCCACTATCATCTTGTTTAGAGGATGAAGCTCCTCCTATCTCTACTCATGTCTTTCCTAGCCTAGGTAGCCTTAATGGTCCTATCACACCCCTACTTCTCTATGTTCTCTAGGAGTGTTTCCTACCATGTGATATGTGAGAAGTGGTGTAACTTGGTTATCTCCACTCTAATGGTACCTCTTCTCATACAACCCCCTCCTATACCTAACCTCTTGGCTAGTATCTACCAATATCTATTCTACCCTTTGTATACTTACTTTTTCAATGCTCTCAATGAAGGATTGAATATCCTCATATTCTCTCTGTGCTCTAGACAAAGTTGTGTCTTGAAAGGCTATATGTGTATTCCTATCTATTATCAACCAATCTCTCTCTATAACGAGTGTTTCTCACTCTATATCTTAGGTTTCCTTGTCTACTTATCTCTTAGCCTAATTTTTTGCTACCTACTATTGATGAGGATTTTGTGCACGATCCAACAAGGAGATGAGACATGTGTTGCCAACCAAATCTTCCTAAAAGAGAGAAGGAGCTATAATTTTTGACCTCCCAAGTAGTTTAATGTTGGGTCATGATAGTGTTGGATAGCTAAGTTGTACATGTGGTTTTTTGTTTAAGGGGCTTGCTAGTAAAAAGGTCCGATCTTGTGGATCATGAGAATGAGGCTTGTAAAAATTACAAAGAATGATCAAAAGATAGGTCAGGGTTAGTAAAACACTAAAACTATACTATTATCCTTTTGTTATAATAAATCATCAAATAAATCCAAGAATAATGTAGCACATTTACCATTAACATACATGATCATCAATCAAATATATTAAGGAAGTAAGATTCATTTTGTATTTCATCTATTAGCTATACTTAACACAAAGAGCTTGAGACATTCTAGGATAAAGGATAAAATGAAATGAAAGAGATATCATTCACTGATAAACAAAAATGCTCATTGTAACAAACCAGTTGGTTGTTCTTGCATTAATGATCAATAAGTTTCCAATAGTCACTTTTTCACTATACACAACTCCAAGGGAGAAAAATATTCATTTTAACTTTTAAGGAAAGACTATTTGAAAGATAAAAATTATTATATTTAGTGCTTAAGGAGCCTTAAAATGTTATGTTTATAGGGAAAAAAGTCCTTTTTTTCAAATCTCCAAAAAGAAGAGAGAAGAAGAGAAGAGAAGAGAAGAGAAGAGGGGGAATTGAAAATCTATGTTTGAAGGAGGATATTGTTGCACAAGTCTTCTTTTGTACCTTGTACATCCTCTATATCCCATGTCCATGTCTTCAATATTGTATCAACATTTTTCCCCCTGTCAACTACTTATACCTTGCCTTTAATGTAGAAATGGCACTCTATTAGTAGGGTATATGGGACCTATGGAATGCCTTTCCTACTTTTCATTTCACCTAACAACTATATAGGTACTCCCCTGTGAGTACTATGGAATATTTAAATATGGGTGACGAGATGTTTTTTGTAGTAGGTCTGCCCAAAAGTAGCATCTAGAACTCATTGAAAGAATGCTAGAATCTAGAGAAACTTGAGGTTCTAGTGTCTTGGAGTCCCTTTGGACTAAAAGAATAAACAATGTAGGGTTTAATCACCCTAAGGTAGATTCCCTATACACCTCATAATTCATAAGACAAGCCTCCATGGAATCCTCATTTAGGCTATCAACACACTATATCTAGAGTCTGGCCCCCCACAATGTTTCCTTTGCTTGGTTTTTGTAATCCTTCGTCTTCACAATGACCCTTTGGGTGTGGTATGTAGAAATAATCAAATCTAAACAATCATCCATAACTTGTTTGTCAAAACTGTAAGAAGAACCAAATCACTCCTCCATCTACTCCTCAAAACCCACCAATAAAGAATCCAAAATTATGCTACCTTCGACAGTATCTGAGTGATAACATGTTGTATATATTATAAAAAATGTGAATTCCAAGGTTAGTTTCTATACTATTAAAGGGTGCTTCATGACGGTCTTCCAAGCAAACTCTATAATATCTACTTGACCTAGGCTTTTGAAGACTTAAATCTACAAAATCATCATCCTTGTCTCCAAGGATCTCATCCATAATTAGCTCATATTACCAAGCCTACATACTTTCCTTAGGCTCTCCATCTAATATTTTTACTTCTTCACCTCATAAATCCACATCCTTACATTTATATGAATATTTCCCTCAATCTTCATTGTATCAAAATAATATATAAGATACTTTGAGAGGAAGCCCTAGATATTTTCCACTTGCTTAGAGATCCATTGATTTGTCATGGTAGATTTTCTCTTCATTGTCGACAATGAATTCATCTCTTCCCATGACATGAATGTCAATGTGGATGCACTAGGGCCATGTTAGGAAATGAGATCAACTAACTCCTGGAGAAATTCCTCATTCTAGGCTACCTTATCCCTTATCTCATATTTCATTTTATACTCTTTCTCAACCTTGTCTCACACCGTGCTGGTTGCACCATCTAGGTTGTCAAGTTCTCCCCACTTGGTTTGTTTCCCCACATTTATTTGGGTTAGCCTATAATATATGGGTGTTACATCTTCCCTATCTTTGTTCAGAGGTGCAATGTAAACCTTAACCACTATCTCACCTTAGGCATTTTTTTTTGTGTTGAACAAGGATTTCTCCCTTTTCACCTTGTATGGAGGTGTGATCTCATCCATGACTTCTTGGAGAAAAAATTTCTTATGCTCAAGCCTCTATTTTCTTATGAATGTGACCACCAACAATTTTAATGGGGCTAGGGCTTTGAGCTTTGTTTCCTAGTTATTTTGAGAGGTGAACATATGTTACAACTTCTACTCCTATTTTCCCAAAAGGGGATATTATTGAGGAGGTGGTTCTAGACTTGGAGACGGTGGGATAATGGTCTTGATTGTAGGACCTATGTCCATTTGCACCCTATCATTCTCCTCCTTTCTTCTTTCTTAATTCTCCTCTTATTTCTAGAGCTCCTATTTCTTTATGAGTTACTCTCACATTTTCCTTTGTATCACATTTAAACTTTCCCACCAGAGGTCTTCCTATTTCTTCTTCTCAACACTCTTCTCCTAGGACTTCTAGAGGACCACTTATTCCTTTTGCCTCTTTTCTTCCTCAAGGCATCATTTTTATATGTCATTCCTTTCTTCTTATTCCACCTATTGGATTTATAATCTCCCTAGTTGTGGTTGGGATTCATTCTCTCTCAACAACTCCTCATACCAAAGACATTCATCCAATTTATTCTTATTTTCTTCTTTCTCCTAGGACTGTGTAGCCTCCTCTTCCTATCATTTTTTTTTCTTTTGCTTTCCTAAAGAGGGTGGCCTAGTCCTTTGGAGTGATAAAAATGTTTACATCCTCAACCTTCATGGAGTCAAGTCCTTCATAGTCTTTCAACTACTTCAGGAGATGATCCTCTTCAAGTAGGACTTATTGTGGGAGTAGGGGAGTCTATGTCTCTGAGAGACTAGTTTTTGTTGGTACTAGGGGTGGAAACACCCCAGATGTCTTCATTCATGAGTAAATTAGTGGAGCCTCATCATCAAATAATGTCCCCTTTCTATCTTCATCTAAATTTATTGGCCTAATGGTGGGTTGTGATGATGAGCCATCACCTGTTGGGGTGGTTGTTGTTGGTATCTATCCTCCTCTGACATGTTCTTCCTAGGCACCTACTCCAAGGACTATGTGTTGAGGGGAAATTGATGGCATGGGATACACTAAGAGCCTATATTTTATCCCTTGTTGTGCAAAAAAAGCTAGCCTTTGTGAGTGTTGTATCTTTTCCTCTAGTTTCTAGATTGTACTTCATGGGGAGCACCTTGTAGAGGATCTTTCTAGTTGCTGATTTTTCCACCCTTATTTTATTTTTCTTTCCTTTTCTTGTAGCCCTTAGAGGATTTTTTACTTATATCCTTGACCTTTTGTGGTTCCTTGGGTCCTTGGGGAGTCAAAGGTTGAGGAACATATGATTCTAGGAAATGATGTCTACAGAGAGGGCCTCTATGTCCTAGTTTTATTCATCTCTCTAGTTGGTTGGGGAGAGGGGGGACTGATCCACTTATTTTGGATCATATGTTGGGTTCAAGACATTACTCTCATTTGAATTATAATCTTTTAGAATTATTTTTTGAATGTTGAAGTCTCTCATCTAGGAGGTCATCATCCTACAAAAATTTAGCCTCCATTTGTCAAAATTGTCCTGTAATCCTACCCATAAGTCCTCAATGGAAGGCTTGTGGTCAGGAGAAATATTTGGGAGGATCTTCTTTATTACTCTCTTTTGGTCATAAGGATCCCACTTATAGTTGAATTCCCATAGGTTTAAGCTTTGCAACTCAAAAATTGCATCCCTTCTAGTGACCAAATGACACACTTGTAGGGTCCTAGATAGAAGGGGAAGTGTACCTTGGGTTTATGTTTTTCCATCATTAGGCCCCAAGGGTCTAGGAATTTCCTTAAAAAGTCTAACAAAAATAGTATAAAATTCTAACAAATTACCCAGTCACGATAGTGTTAGGGAAGGAGGAATGGATTCCCTATGAAGTTTCCTAGCAGCAAATATGTACACAAATTGAATTGTATAAACTAGTTCCCCTACCTCTCTACTAATCTCATGACATCTTGGGGGATTTTGCATTCAACATCTCCAATCAACCTTTTTATTCTATCAAAAATTAATGTGTCATTGATGCAGTGACAATTTGTTGCAACATTCTCTATTTGTAGTTGTGGGTAGAACTACCACGAAAATGATTCCCCTAGCTTAACACTTAAACAACCTTGGATATCTAGACCAGTGGGGTGGTTATTTAGCCTTTCCACCAACCATATGACAAATGATGTCATGTAGAATTTTTTGGTACTTCATACCTAGAGGAGTTGAGTGTGTATGGAATTCAATAGCATATGGGCCCAGTCAAAGTATTTATTGCCCCTGATAATGGTGGCCATGCAATAGTACATCCATGGTTGATAATTCTTAGAGTCTTCCTTTTTTAAGATGTGGCTCAACAAATTTATTATGGCCTGGATAGGAGGAAGGAAGTTTTCCCATGGAATAATATATTCCATTTTGGCTTTGTCCTTCCTAGGGTGGGTTAGCCAGTTATCATTGAGGTGCCTCTTGTGAGCCACCTCTACAATCATATACTATTTGACTGCCTCATCCTCTTTTATCACAAGGAAGTTATTTCAGTCTAGGATTTAGAGAACTATATGGATTTTGTCTAGGGTGAATTCAACTATATTCTTCCCTTCTACATTGGTGTACTTCTTGGTAGCCTTCGAATAGTGTTTGGTCAGGGTCAAAATCATCTCTAGGTATGAGAAATTGTGGGAAGAAGGTGACCTAGAGAAGTGAAAACTCTTGAAGATCCTTTTAAAAATAGGATCCCTTGGGAGGATTATGCAATGCAACCTTAATGTCTCCCAGATCAATGTCTTTGACATCAGTTTTAGTGATATTCTACAATGTGCTCTCTAGCTTGGAGGCCCATACCTATCCTTGATACATGTATTTCAATGTATTGAGGGTCTTTTCCAAAGTTGGCTTTTCCTTTGTCTTCTTAGTGGTAGGGGCTTAAATTTTAGGTGTTGGTGTCGACATCTTGATCCACTCTGTATCCTGTAATAGCACTAAGAAAAGTCTTAGTATCTTATATGAACATTTTACCCTTCTATAGGATGACTTCAAGGTTTGGCATTCAGGCTTCCTGAGATGAGAATACCTAAAGAAGGGGGTGGTAGGGATAGGATTCTAGAATCCCCAGGTCCAAATGCTTCTCCTTTTGAATTAAGCATTGGGTTTTGAGTAGGAAGGACCAAACATCTAGGTTCAAGGATTTCAAAATGCTTTATCCAAAAACAACATAGGCAAATGGTGGGAATCCCGAACCTATAAGTCCAAAGTCCCCTTCGACTTGGTTTAGCCTACCTTAGTTTTTATTCCATATTGTGGGTCATTATAATTATGGGACATATTGAGCATTGTTTTTACATGAGACAATGGCTAGGAATTTGGATGAACAAATTCCCCTCTTGGAAGAATGATAAAATCAATCTCAAGGTTCCTTTTAGGCTGGGCATCAACCACTTTGATAGCTCAATTGAACATTAAATGTGAAACTATTCACGAGGAGGCCTTTTTTGGTTTGATCTTTGAGGGGCTGCAAAAAAAATCTTAGAACAAATGATCTTTCTCTTCTTTTTTTGTGTTTTCCAAATCTTTTGAATGAAAGCAATGTAAATTTGATTTAATTTACTATGATTGATTTGTAAAGAAAATAGGGAACAAGGTAACAAGAATTGAATGAAAGTTATTGAAAATAAAACCAACAGACATAAACCACCATTGCACTATTTTGCAAATTAAATTATCAAGAAGATGGAGAAAACCCATAAAACATAAGTTTGAACAAATCACAACCCCATTTTTGTAGATGCAATCATCAATGGAAATAAGTGCATATGTAAGATTTGTCAAAACTCATCAAATCATGAAGCCACCACGAACGTGCGCACACATGAGACAAATTTATCTTGAAGCACCAAAGAACAATATTCCCAATAATTTGTCACAACAAAGTAATACAACAATGATAAACACAAGACTAATGAATTCACAAATCAAAATTACCATACAATCAATTGGATCTTTGAAATAAACGAATGAGAAAACACACATTCATACACTTCACAAAGATAGCAGAAAATCACACCACAATTGAAGCACCAATTGTAAATATTTTATTGCAAAGTAATCAACCCTAATTACATTATTTTTTAACAATTTATAGGGCTTCACCCTTTGGGGAAAGAAATTTCATAGCTAGGGTTTCAGTCATGCATGCAACTTTGAGAAATAAATAAACTAAAGTTTAATTGAAATAAAACTACTCTTAAAGCAACCCTAAACTATCTAGCACGGATTTGATCCACGTGCATTACAACTTTGAAGCCTAAGATGCATTAAAGAACTCAAAATTTGCTCTAGAATTTTGTTATTTCCTTGCATGTTCTTCCTTCAAAACTTGGAGTTCCTCACATTATTCCTTATAATGGCTCCCCTTCGTGGTTCTAATTGAAAGATATCTCCAAAGCATGCAAAAACAACCCAAGACATGTGGTCAATTAGACTGGAAATCCACCATAGCAGACTAGAAGTTCTTGATGGTGATGGCCTAGAAATTTTAGACCTCGACCCCTACTCTAAAAAATAACTCTTGAAAAAATATCAATTCAAAATACCATGCCAGGTAGAATTTCAGAATTTCAGAGGCCGAAACTCCAAAAAATTTGAGGGCAAAAAATTTCTAAGTCCATAAATATTTTCTTTGAAAAAATTTCTAAATCCACAAAAATTTTCATATTTTCATAAAAATGGCTAAGTCCATAAAATTTTTTGGCCTTTCGTGGTTTTGAGGAATTTCGGCATTTCGGACTCCGAAACTTCGAAAAACTTGAGGGCAAAAATTTCTAAGTCCACAAAAATTTTTAGATTTTTGGAAAAATGGCCAAGTCCACAACATTTTTCGGCCTTTCAGGGTTTTGACGAATTTCGGCATTTCGGACTCCGAAAATATGAAAAACTTGAGGGCAAAAATTTCTAAGTCCACAATTTTTTTTCATTTTTCAAAAAAATGGCTAAGTCCACAAAATTTTTTAGCCTTTTGGGTTTTTGTGGAATTTTGGCATTTCGGACTCCGAAACTCCAAAAATTTCTAAGTCCACAAAATTTTTCTTTGAAATTTTTTCAAATTTAAAAAAAAATGGCTAAGTCCACAACATTTTTTAGCCTTTTGGGGTTTTGTGGAATTTTGACATTTCGTATTTTGAAACTCTAAAAAACTTGATGGCAAAAATTTCCAAGTCCACAAATTTTTTCTCCGAAATTTTTTTAAGTCTGCAAATTTTTTTTGTTTTTCAGAAAAATGGCTAAGTCCACAACATTTTCCTACCTTTCGGGGTTGTGAGGAATTTTGGCATTTCAGACTCCAAAAATCTGATTTTTTAAACCTTGAACCTTCTCACTTCGAACCTCTAAATTTTGAACTTTTGAACTCTGAACTTTGAACTTCGGATCTCTGAACTTTGAACTTTTGAACTTCGAACTCCAAACCTCTAAAATTTGAACTTTGAACTTTGAACCTTGAACCTTGAACCTTCACATTTCAAACCTCCGAACTTTGAACTTTAGAAAATTGGGCAACTTCATAACATCCAACTATTTTTGTTGTCATTTCATAATATCTTCATACAACTGCAATTCAATCCCATCGAAGAATTTCTCTTAACTCGCCGGTTCATAACATGCCACATTGATATTCTCAGTTCTTCACCCACAAAGGATGTCTTGTTAGCAATCTTTATTAAACAAAATTAAAATTAAACTAGATCAACTAAGTCTACATGCAAGAGAAGAAAGAAAAAACCTAACTTAAAAAAACACACAAATAGAAAAGAGGCCACAAAAGGGAAAAGAAAAGAGGGGGAAAAAACACCAAAAGTTGATTCAACTGACATCCAACTATCGAGAGCACACGAGCTCACAATCTAACGCACTAGATGTCTAATCAAATTGATCATATGGATCCCTCAAAGAAACTAAAAGCAAAAAAAAGTGGGTCCCCATTAGGCCAAGTGGCCAAAATGGGGCGTATGTTGTGGAACCACAACAAATAGCCGTGGCAAAAGGAAATAAATGACCAAGACATTTTTTCATCATCAAATTTTAAAAGAATCTTGTCTTGCAATAAATTGAATATGATTTTCAATCATAGTGGTAATCCTCCCATCAACATGTCAAAACCTGAAATCCCTTGCTATCACTTCCAGTGTGTGTACACACGTGTTGATTTCCTTGATCCTTTATTGAAAGTCCCTTCAATTCAAAAATCAGTCAGGATTAAACCTTCACCCGCATAAATGAATTGGTCAAAGACATTTTAACTTTGGCCTACTTCTAGTCAAGAATTGATAGCCCCGATAGAGGTTCTTGAAGTTACCCTTTTCCTACTTTTGACGAGCTTTTGAAGTTTTAAACTTCTTGGAGGGCTCTTGACTCAACATTTTTTTCTTTTGCACACGTATCTTCTTATTTGCATGTGTACCTTCTCTTGACTATTTTATTTTAGCATGACTTGTGATACGCTAAGAGTAGCATCTTTAGCTATGCTACTTCAGTATGCAAACTCTTGATTGAATGATTTTTTTTTATAACTTGGGTAGCGATTTGGGTATGCTACCCAAGCATTGGAGCTCTAATCTTGCAATTTTGTTGATCTTGTCTTTTGTGTTCCTCCTTTTTTACTTTTGCTCTTTTTTTTAAGTCAGGACTTAGATGGAAAAGGGTTTTGAACTTTGACTTCCTCCATAACCATGGGTTCCAATCAATTCCAGATGACATTTTATCCAAAAAACCATAATCTTGGAATCATTTTAGAGTGTTTATTTGTGTTGAGGATGATTGGCTCTGAAAATCATCTTGATTTATGAGAAGAAGGTCCCTCCACTCCTAATTATTGTACCCAGTTTCTTGCAAGATAGAATCTAATCAAAAAATTTACTAAGAAATACCTCTACCTCTTCATCGAGAACCACCTAGTATGGACTACTTGCGAGGAAAAACCCCGAAAAAAAAACTTAACCCAAAACCAACGAACAAAAAGAAAAAACATACTCAAGCAACAAGGAACAGATACAAACACCCTAACCAAAACAAGAAACAAGAAACAAAACTAACCACTAAAACATAAGAGAAACTAACTAACACCTACCCAATTATAACTAAAGTTAAATTATATACAAAAAACATAGAAAAATTATATGAGTTTCCTATTAATTGATTTTTCTTTCCATGCAATAGCAATAACACACCCTGTATAGTTCTAAGGAATGCAAACTCATCTTTGTACTCAGAAAAATAAAATTTAGACAGGTTTTGTTCTAATTCTGGGTACAAATTACACAAAATCAAAAGTTTTGGCAACTCTCCATAATCATGATTAATCCGCAAACAAGTTATTTCCACCTTTATCATACTCAAACTGAAAATTATAAAAAAAGAAGGGATAATGGATAGATACAACCTGATTTAATGATTTCCCAACCTTGGGCATATAATGACACAACATGTTTTCTTCTTCTGGAGGTCTTATCTCATGGTACAACACTCCATCCTTGTCAAGTGCATGCACACCACAAGAAAAAATATTCATTAGAGATGTACTACACCTATCATTACAACAAGGTTCAAAAGGAAAAGCATTCAAATTGTGATCATTATTATAATTATCAGTAGTCCTAAATAATAAATCATCACATTTGACCTCATTAGGACTAATAATTTCACTCATAAGCATGTATTTCAAATTGAAGGAATCATTAGTATCAGCATTCAAATCATTTTCTCCCTCATTCCTCAAAGAAACATGTTCAAAATTATACTTACCTTCTAAGGCAATCTCCCAAGCTAACAAGAATTCATGACAACTTACTTCTGAATGTATCTGAAATGGATGAATCCTACATGAATTGGATATTGCAAGGTTTTATATGTGCATGGAACACCCATAAATGGACATTTATTTACTCAAATATGAAACCAAATCAAGCACTTTTTATACCTCCTCTCATGACAAAAATTGATAGTCATCTTGTTTGTTGATTTGTAAATGTTGAGAGTCTTCTATCTCATGGCACAAGTTTTCATCTTCATCACCTTCCTTTTGATCATCCTCTTGAACCTCTTGTATCTCTTTTATTTGGGTTCCATCATGATTAGCATTCACAAAAGGCAGCACATCATCACTTATGATTTCATGGGAAGAGACCTTTTCACTTTCAACTTTCATGAAGATGTCAATGAATGTATTTATGATTTCACTTTCTTCATCATTTGGAATTGTCTCATCCTCATTTTCTTGTATGTCAATCATTTTATCTTTCTCATTAGGCAAACACATATCTTCCAAAGTCTCATGAATTTGATCATTTTCATCTTTTTCTTTCCTTGATTGACTATCCCAATTACCTTCTATAGGAATTAATACCTCTTCAATAGTCATCTTTTCTTTCAAATAGAAGTCCATATTTCCAAGAAAAATAGGAAAATCCATCTCACAATGTTGATTCATGAGGTGTATCCTACATTCTTCTAACCATGCAAAATCTGATAATGACATAGGAATACCCAATTCTTGCAACTTCTCATTTAGTCTACTTTGTTCAAGTGGAATATCCACCCAACAATGACTATTTGTGTCTTTGTCATGTGAATCTTTTTTAGTATCAAAAGAGACACAAAATTATTTTGTGAAGATGTCAACTTGTTGATCTTTCATTGAAATACTTCAGGGGTAGCATTGAATATCTCTCATCCTCTTGGATTTGGTCATCATTTCTTGATACCACATGACTGATTTTTGTGGAAAAATCATTTGGTAACTTGGATTCTCGATTGCAATTGGCATTTAAGATCATTTCACTTTCATTGTTGCACAACTTATCATGCTCATATAACTGAACAACAAGCTTTCCATTTGAAGTATCATCATGATTTGATGGATTGTGCAATGGATTATAGCAAGAATATGACAAGACAACTATAGGAGAATCATTGGGCGACAAAATACTTGCATCCAAGGTTTTAGCAGGAGAATTTTGACCCCAACTATGATCTTGAAAATGATTGATCTGATTATTTTGATTGGTTGATTGCATCATTTGGATATCAGGCATGTTGTAATTGGTTGAATGAGATTATTGCAGTTGATTCAATGTATTCAATGGGTTGGCATAGAGCTCCAATGCTTGACAACATTCAATCAATTTCATATTGAAACTTCCATCAGGACCATTCGTACCATTTGTAACATCACCTCCACATTGTGCCAAAAAAAGAGCTTTGTTGAATGCATCATGCAAGGTAGAAATCTCTCCAAAAGATCTAATTGTGCTTGCAAATGAGACATCTAAAAACCATAAATAATGTTCTTTTAATATTGAATCATGCACCATCATTTTTGAATCTTGAACCCTTTGACACATGAGAAGAAATCGATGATTAAATTGGGCAATGGACTCTTGAGGTGTCCTTCTTACACTAGAAAAATAAAATAATGAATCTTGTGAACTCACATTGGGATCAAATTGAATTAGGAATAAGTCCTTTAATTCAATCCACGAGCAAATAGAATTGGATGGGATTCTCCCATACCATTGAAGTGCTACACCTTGAAATGTCTTGACAAATAGATCACAAACAACATCTTCATGTTCAATTTTGAGAAAAAGCATTAAATCCTTGCAAGTCCTTACATGATTTGTAGTATTTTGTCCATTATTGGGGAAGAACAAAGGAATCCTATTATGTGCATGCAAAGGAATCTCATGGATACCTACCGGTATACACAATGAACTATCTAGCATGGATTTGATCCACGTGCATTACAACTTTGAAGCCTAAGATGCATTAAAGAACTCAAAATTGCTATGGAATTTTGCCATTTACTTGCATGTTCTTCCTTCAAAACTTGGATTTCCTTACATTATTCCTTATCATGGCTCCCCTTCATGGTTCTAATTGAAAGATATCTCCAAAGCATGCAAAAATGACCCAAGACATGTGGTTAATCAAATTGAAAATCCACCATAGCAGATTGGAAGTTCTTGACGGTGATGACCCAAAAATTTTGGACCTCGACCCCTACTCCAAAAAATGACTCTTGAAAAAATGACTTAGTTTAAAACACCATGCTGGGCAGAATTTCAAACTTTCGGAGGCCAAAACTCTAAAAAACTTGAGGGCAAAAAATTTTTAAGTCCACAAAAATTTTTGGACTTTCGAAAAAATGGCTAAGTCCACAACATTTCTCAGCCTTTCGGGGTTTTGAAGAATTTCGGCATTTTGGACTCCGAAACTCCAAAAAACTTGAGGGAAAAAATTTCTTAGTCCACAAATTTTTTCTCCAAAAAATTTCCAAGTCCACAAATTTTTTTGGTTTTTCGGAAAAATGGCTAAGTCCACAACATTTTTTGGTCTTTCGGGGTTTTGTGGAATTTCAACATTTCGAACTCTGAAACTCTGAAAAACTTGAGGGCAAAAATTTCTAAGTCCACAAATTTTTTCTCCGAAAAATTTCTAAGTGCACAAAAATTTTTAGATTTGCAAAAAATGGCTAAGTCCACAACATTTTTCAGCCTTTCGGGGTTTTGTGGAATTTCGGCATTTCAGACTCCAAAACTCTGAAAAACTTGAGGGAAAAAATTTCTAAGTCCACAAATTTTTTCTCTGAATTTTTTAAGTCTGCAATTTTTTTTGGTTTTTTGGAAAAATGGCTAAGTCCACAATATTTTTCGGCCTTTCAGGGTTGTGAGGAATTTTGACATTTTAGACTCTGAAACTCTAATTTTTGAACTTTGAACCTTCTCACTTCGAACCTTTGAATTTTGAACTTTTGAACTCTGAACTTTAAACTTCGAACCTTCGCACTTCGAACCTCTGAAGTTTGAACTTTTGAACTTCAAACTTTGAACCTCCAAATTTTGAACTTTGAACCTTGAACCTTTGTATTTTGAACCTTCAAACTTTGAACTTTTGAAAATTGGGCAACTTCATAGCATCCAACTATTTTTGTTGTTATTTCATAATATCTTTATACAACTGCAATTCAATCCCATCGAAGAATTTCTCTTAACTCATCGATTCATAACATGCCACATTGATATTCTCAGTTCGACACCCACAAAGGATGTCTTGTTAGTAGTGTTTATTAAAAAAAATGAAAATTAAACTAGATCAACTAAGTCTACACATAAGAGACGAAAGAAAAAACCTAACTCTAAAAAACACACAAACAAAAAAGAGGCCACAAAAGGGAGAAAAAAGAGGGGAAAAAACACACAAGTTGATTCAATTGACATCCAACTATCGGGAGCACATGAGCTCACAATTTGATGCAGCATATGTCTAATCAAATTGATCATATGGATCCATCAAAGAAACTAAAAGTGAAAAAAAATGGGGTCCCCATTAGGCCAAGTGGCAAAAATGGGGCATGTGTTGTGGAACCACAACAGGACCCCCAGGAAAGAGGGTTTGGGTATCCAACCTTAGATATCCAAAAACAATAAGTGCCTAAAATTTTGGATGAGCGAGGATGGATTCCTAGACCTAGAGTTCGAAAGGATTAGTAGTTAGCAGCATGTTATGAAATCTTGAACATTAGGAAGGGCTCAAAATGCCCCACTAAAAGGAGCATGATTCTCAAGGAACTCTATGATGTTGTAATTGCCTAAGGCGATAAAACCTTTAGCATTTAATTCAATTATTGTAGAGCCACAAAAGGGTGCCCTAATTCATCACCATACAACCTAGGGAATGCAAGTCAAGCATTAGGAAGCCCTTATTGGAAAAAATCTCAAGCTAAAACTTAGATAGTTAGATTCTAGGGCACAAAAAACAAATTAATAAAAAAATTAAAGAACCTTGAGGCACCTAGTACACAAATTTATGAGAAATTCCTTTATTTATAAGCTAGGAATTAAAACCCTAAACTACAAAAGTAGAACAATAGAGAAAAAAAACACAAAAATAAACAACCAAAAACTTCAAGAAATAATAAATAGATTCTTACCTTCTTTAATGTGGGGATAAGGAATCACACAAATTCCCCATAAAATAACAAGGATTACAACACTAGCTCTTAAAAATCAAAGTTGAGTTGGTTGTCAAGGAAGCTAGGTTGTACAAAATCTTTATCTCATTTGAACACTTGGTGAGTAAAAATGAGTTTTTTCCTTTTCTACTAGCAAAGGGGTAACTTGAGTGCACCAAAGATCAGAACTCTAGAATCTTGAACACCTCGAAAAGATTATACAACTCTCTAGGTGTTATGAAACCCCAAGGTCCAAAAATTAAACCAAATGACCAAAAAAAATAAAAGGGGAGGATTACAGAGTCCCAGATTTTGGAGTACCAAAAAGGAACAAAGAAAAAACAAAAAAAGAAGCAAAAAATGGGGAACCAACAATTGCCCAAAAAAATATTTGGATGGGTATGCATGGCATAACACCTACCTCATCAAATCTGATATATGCTCCCTCTAAAATATTATTGTGCCTCTATGAGTACCATCTATGATCTCCTCACTGTAGATGTATCTTACATTTGTGTATCCTAGGAATACCAAAACATTTGTACATCCAATGGAGCCTCTATGGCCTCCTCCACTTGCACAGGCAAGG
This sequence comes from Chamaecyparis obtusa, assembly GCA_027943335.1. Classification (NCBI taxonomy): domain Eukaryota; kingdom Viridiplantae; phylum Streptophyta; class Pinopsida; order Cupressales; family Cupressaceae; genus Chamaecyparis; species Chamaecyparis obtusa. The sequence goes on along the minus strand of BSBK01002928.1, from coordinate 9,281 downwards.
CATGATTATCTCTTTTGTCCTCCTCCTCCTCATCATCATCCTCACTATTAGTCTCCTCCCCCTTTGTATCCTCATCCATGGTGTCCTCTATCTCAACCTTTGTCTCCTCATCCTCTATCTCTGCATCTCCCTTTGTCACTCTACCCTCCTCAATCGCCTCCTATCCTCTTCTTTGTCTTCATCATCATGGTGCTTCTCTAGGAACTAGAATGTATGGATCTATCAAAGGAATAAACCTATTCTCTTTAAACCACCTATCATACTCTATTGTTGTCCTTACATTTGTAACATCTAGTACTATACCCTATTATCTAGGTTGGAGATGGCCAAACTCTGAGTATGCTATATGAGCTTTGATGACTAGACCCCATGCTCTAATCTCTCTCTTTGAGTGAGCAAAGAATGTTGTACCTATCAGGACATCCTATTTCTCCCCAAATTGTTTGCACATTCTCTTTAATAACTGAATCTCTATTACTTTTTATCCGATTATAGTCTTCCCAATAAGATATCTCTCCTAGTGATAAAAAGGAAGGTTCTCTCCATCATCATCTCAATTGGAACAATATTTGTAGGGTCTCCATGTGAAATTCATAATGGAATCTTTCCATCTATCTCATGTCTCCAATATCGTGTGTCTCATTTTCCCTCATGAAAGTGTGCCAACATAGTATTATACATAAGGTAAATTTTTCAACACATGTATGTTTGTGATAGGTCAAAATACTGCAATATTCTCAAATGCCCAGACCCGCAACAACATTAGTTTGCAACTTATAGTCAACTTGAACCTATATGCCACCTAGTGTATATGGAAGTATATTATGTCCAACATACATGACCCCATTGCATACATGGTCCACTCCATGACCAAATTCTCTATAAATCATCCCCATCCAATCAATAGTTTGTGATATTGTCTATCTAGTACAAGTGATTCTGCAATAACTGTACGATAAGGAAAAAGGGGAGGAACAATAATGTAAAGAAAGCAAAATTATCCTAGGCTCGAGTAGGGATAAAGTGTTAAGTGATTCAATGATCCTGCACTAACAATGTAATTGGAGTAAGTTAGATTTTAGGGGAAATGATAGGGTGATGCAAGATAGAAAGTCAAATAAAAAAATATGACAAGTGACAAAAAATATAGTCAGATAGAAAATAGACAAACACTTGTAATGACTTGAAATAAAAACCATAAAATTGTACTAACCTATAGTTTGACTTTCAAGAAATTTTGGCAAGTATAGAATGCCTAGGGCATTTTGTTCCTAGGTACAAATAGCCTGGGGTGATGTATACCCAATGATTTGACCTAAAATTATTTAGTACAATCTGTTAGCTCACACACTTTACAAATAAAGTCCCAATAGATTTATCACCTATTCCTCCACACAAACAAAGGGAAACTGTTGGGTTGAAAGGGGTCTTCCTTGATCAAACCCCTATTTAGGAATCAACCTAAAAATTTAAATGATATTGCATAAAGAAAGTATGTAAAAGTAAAGGTTAATGTTAGATCTACCTTGTAATGTATTTACCTTCATAAAATCATATTAAGATTACACATACTTATGAAGATGCTTGCATGTTTCTTGAACTGTAATTGTTAAACCTTGGAATGTAGAAAAGGAATCAAGGACAACTTCACAAATGCATAGATATATGAATGCCACTCCAAAATCTTCAATGTTTTTATGCTTGATAAACACTTTATATGAAGGAAGAAAGCATGTGGATGGTCAAAGGATCTTCTTTCTTGGTTGACCTCTCCTCTAATTGGTCATCATGGGAGAGAATCTTTCTAAAATGGAGAAGATTGACTTTATAATTGTATTGGATGCTTGAAGAATGCTAGCTATTAAATGCTTGAATGTAAAATTGTAGGAGAGCTCTTGAAATATTGATCATAATTACTAAGAAAGGAGAGATAGGCCACTTATATACCTCTCACAATATTTTAGGATTCAAAAATTAGAGGAGGTCAACATGAGATCTAATTACCCATCAAAACATTGTAATGTGCCACTCATTCAAATTTTAGCTCAAATGTTAGGCTATAAAATTCCTAGGGAATTATATACCCTATAACACAATGCCTAGGGTGTTCTATACCAAGGAAAGTGGGCCCAAACTGAAATGGAAATTTGAGGATGAAGAGAGGATGCTAGAATAAGTGGAGATAGGTAGCTAGATCAAGCATAACGCACGTGAAATCACTAAAATAGGGCCTAATTCAACATCTAATTATAGTTTCTAGCTTTTTAGGATGGTACAATAATGATGTTGATGAGCACTATAAGCCTCTCATGTTGAACTATCATGGTCTCCCATCTGATCTTATAACCTCTAGAGTCTAAAGTAGTGGTGTCAAAATCAAATAGTCTTATCAGAATCACCATTCTTGTCAATGGCTCATGTATCACACAATCTCCATGAATATGAATCCTCAAAATGTGCCACATGTCCTCCATGAAAATTGGTGGAATCTCCAGTAGGCAAATGAAATGATTTAGTCTCTAAATTCTACCACTTATTCAATACGGTCATGAGTGTTCTATTTGATATGATCTCAAGCATATATGTGATGTAATGAATTCCTAGGGCTAGAAAGAAATCATGATCATGGTCATTCAACTAATGACAAAAAAGACATGTACATGCCAACCTGATCTCTCAGGTCTATAATGTGGGAAGTACAACCTAAATCCAATGGAGTAGATTTATCAAGGGGTCTGTATTCATAAACAATAAGATTAATGGTTAAATGTAGTTACAAGGTCAAAATAATGATAGTTGGTATTGTAAGTCATGTGCAATAAATCAATTCATATTAAGTTATTTACAAATTGACATTTGTTAAGCTAATGGTCTATCCTAAGACTTCAAGTGCATAGTACTCCTCTACTTAGGTGCACAAATGTATTTATAAGCATGTACTACACATAAAACACCTACATATGTCCAAGTGTGGAACCATTGTTCAAAAACCCTACCCTAGGTGCTAAAAACAAGACAAAAATGCATACAAAAGTATGCTAAAGCAATGAATTAACAAGCAAGAAATGATGTACATACCTATTCCCTCGAGCCCTCCAATCACTTGTCTTGCCATGATGATCTCAAGTGAGAATACACACTATCCTTGCCAAGTTCTCCTTACTCCAAAGCTCAAAATTTTCAAAATGAAAGACTAAAAATGACCTCTTCTATCCCACCCAAGCCCTTTTATAGCCCTTTGGAGTACCTAGATGGACATGCAAGCCTTGACTTTTTTATTGGTTGTGGTATTTTCCCCTTCAGGGTTCCACATCTTTTGTATTAGAACTCCAATTGTACTTTCATTTGTGTCTATGGAATCCTGACATCATTATCAACAAATTGACCTCTTGTTTAGATTTTTTAGCCAATTTCTAAAGGGATCACCCTTGTAACCTGTCATTGATGGGGCAAATTTCAATGCATTTTTTCTCATTTTTTTTTCTTTGAAACAACACTTAGGATCACATTTTATCAAATTGGGGCAAAATGTAGATACTAAAAAATGGTCAATGTCTATGGCACCACTTTTTAGCATCTCAATGCCACTCTCTAACATGTGTGTACCACTCTCTATTGAGTTTATGTCGTCATTTAACATGCTTGTTCCACCATTTAATGAGTTTTTACCATCGTTTAACATTCTTGTGCCACTCCTTAATGGGTTTGCACCACCTTCTAATGTGTTTGCACCTCTTTCTAATTATTTCTATATGTCGTGTGTTTGATTTTTATTCTTTGTTGACATCATGTCATTTCTTCGTTAATTAAATAATGATAATTAATTAATTACTAATTTTTGTCCTCTAATTTTATCATATCTTTTTAATCTATCCTCAGTCACTTGTTTGATTAAATAATTATGTGAATTGTTTAATCTTTCTCTTAGGGTCGAATAAGCATTAATTTGTCCCCTTATCCCAACATCTCATCACTTTGGTAAATAAATTATATTTATTCACACTCTTTTCATATTTTTCCCACAATTAATAAACTTATTTATTTAATTTTTTAATTTCCAAATTGTGAAGGAATTAATAATAGTTTTTAATTATTAATTTCCCCTATTTCTAACTCATGTGTCATGTCCCCATTTTCTTCATAATTCTACTCTTCACTCCTATGATACTTCCCACTAATTTCTCCCTCCATTTCTCTCCACTAATTTCTCAACTAATTTCTCAATTATATTTTCACTCATCAATTTTTCATATGCTATAATTGTCTCTCTTATGCAATCATGATTGTTGATTAGCATTCAATCTCATCCATTGGTTTCAAATTTCAAAATCTATAAATTGGTCTCTTTGTCCTTGTCTTGATAACCATGATTTTTTAGTATTCTTGATGTCACTTTATCCATCTATGCTTGCCTTCATTGCATTTTGTGCATTGTCATAATGAGAGCAACATACCATTAGAGAAGAAGGAAATAACATCAAAGCACATCAAATGAATGTTTGGAAGTTTGGTTTGATTATTTTTTATGTTTTCATACATTTCATTTTGATGGCATAGATGATTGGATTAGGATGATTTACATGAATTTTTCTTTCATGGTTGGCATTTTAGTTTTACATTCTATAACTTTGATTTTCCTAGTCTATAGTAACATCCTTCTTGGCATGTTGTTCATCTTCAAATTATGATATCCCAAAAACAAAGATTAATCCATAGAGTTGAGCCAATATACATATATACCCATTTCATGACTTTCTCAATAGCACATAACTTACTTTTGTAGGCTCTAGGCATGGTTCTCATAACATTTATCACAACTTCACTATCTTTCATGGTTCTACCAATACCTCTGATTGCACTTACAACTTCATTCACTCATTATAGGTAACCCTCAATGTTTTTATCTTCACACATCCTTATGATTTCAAATTTAAGCTCTAGGTTCTACATCTTGACTTGCTTGATCTTCTTGACTCCTTCATAGATACTACTCAACTTCTCCCGAATATTTTTTTTTGGTTTTGTAGGAAATGACCTTTAACAAATGTTAATCACTTAAACCACCAATAATTACATTTATAGCCTTAGGATTGATGTCATGCAACTTGATCTCATCTACACTAGAACAAGTAACATACAAAGGATTTTGTAAATTAGTCTTGTAGCAAATCTTAAACATGTTATGTCATAATTACTTTTTAGTTATTCTTATCCAACCAATTACCAATTAATGATAATTTTATGAACACAAAACACACAAATATTAGATTTTTATATGGAAAACCTAACATGGAAAAAATTATAGTGATAATCACACTCACTATATGAATAACTTGAATACAATATTTTAGACAAAATTCCAAGCATTCACACTACTTTGGATTTGAACTTGCAAGCTAAGGCACACAAAATTCGTGCAACATATAAGGGACTTTCAAGACTAAGACACATGATCCCAAGACAAGATACAAGGTGACTTGCATATTGAAGTGCACAACTCTAGACCAAGTACATATCTACATAGATTTCCAAAAGGACTCATGATATTATAGCATGCATAGGTAATTAGAAAATTTAAATCAAGGGGGATCTTATAATCATAAAACAATCCTTAACCACCTTGTCAATCGATCAATACCATACCAAACACAACTTGAACATTTATTGCCTCAAATTTTGTCAACTTTGAAATATGTTATCAATAAAGTACATCACAACTGATATTTTTACTTCTACTCTTCCACATTCACACCTATGCTCAATTCAAATTCAATTCAAACTCAAATCAAACACCCACACATCTATAATATCAACTTGATCACCAAAACCCTCGACTAGGTTGACCACCATGGACACTCACGCTCAATGCAGTCCACTCCAAGAGATAAAGGGGAACTAAATACAATACAACATGCCTTCCATAATTGATCTAAACAAAGCACACACAACACAACATCCTCCAAAGTTTCCATGAAACCTAAGGTGTAGATATTAAAGCATGATAATTATTCAGTCCAAAAATATCCTCCATTGCAAATAACTCACTACAAATCTCCACATGGAACAATAAGATCGATAATAAAATATTAAATCAACCTCCAATGTATATCTAGAGTGAAAGATCATAATTCAATTAAGATAATCCACTAAGTCAACCAAAGACCAACACAAATATCAATGTCAAACAATAGAACAACATAAATTCACTTGCAAAGTGAGTCAACTCGTGAATTTTGAACTAGACCACTATGCGAACCTTTCAAAAATTTATTCCAATCCACATGCCCAAAAAAATTAATGTGAAGCATTCTCCAAACTAGACCTGACAACTAGCCTCATTGTCAGCAAATAACAAATCACCACTTCAACCACTGAATTGTTAGGGACTTGAAAACATGATAGTGCAACGTTCACAAACCATGGAAATTACAACCAGAACCACAAGACACCTAGTTATTACATGGATAAATGCTAAGCATTCTATTACAAGGACTTCAAATACTCTTTCATGTAGATGTAGGCTTCCTAAACTATCACCTTCTAAAAACACCATATATTGAGTGAATATCATCACCAAACATCAAAACAACATGTAAACATTCATTTTTGTACCTCTAACATCTTCCACACATTAGGAAGCACACCAATCCATCAAGTTGACATCAATTCACATAGTAGTTTGACATTAATGACAATAATGAACTCATATTGTTAATCTAGTTTTCTTTGGCTATGGATCAACAATTGATCTTATTGTTATAAGTTAGTATCTCAAAGAAGAATCCATCCACATTAGTACTATTTAAAACATCATAAAATTGTGTCATCCATGAATATTCACAGATCAAATGCATTCATTATGACTTATATCATCCATAATTTTTTAAATTATCAACAAAGTTCAAGCCAATATCATAGAAGCATATAAAATGTCTTGTGGAATATGAAATAAAATAGGTAAAACATGATCAATTATAGAGACCATCAACTAACACAAGGGAGATTCACATACTCCCATGTTACCATATAATTAGAGGCTAAAACATGCCAGACTAAGGGATTTACCAAGGAAACATCCAATATAAATATTTTTATTCCCTATAGAACTTTTGTTAACAATATCTCTCTCTAGGTTATTTAATTTTAAAATCTACAAGCATTGCAAAAGACACAAAATTTAAGTTCTCTTTGTAAAATTTAGATCCATAAAATTTAGGCTTAATATTGTCTGTAGATATGGAATGTACCTTAGGGGTTGTGAGCATGAATAATAGGTTTAGAGACACTAATTATAGAGACAAAGAATGACTAGGATAATTTTAAAGTAGAAGTCACTAGTGCGAGTGTACAAACTACAAGCATGACCTTAAACACTAACGTGCATGCTAGATATCATTTTAAATTTTTATTTTGGGACCAATTAATACATTTATATGATTACCTTTTAATCCAATATAATATCTAACCATCCATCAACATTCCTCTACTATATTGTAATTGTACTAAATTTCTAAACCATGTTCACATAGCCTATTCTTCTGTCAAATATTTAAAATAATTTAATTCTAATTTATTTTTTTCCTCTTGTATTTATTTTAAGTAGTGTTAAATTTTTAAACATTGTGCTATCATTAATGTCAAAGACATCAATCATTGATGTCAAAGAATAACAATGAGAATTAAATGTAATTGTAGTTGATCTCAGTAGCCCAAAATTACATTGCTTATGCCATGTCCATGTTAGTTCATTTGAGTTTCAAGAGGAGAAAAAATTTATGTTGACAAATCTCTTGTATAAGGTGTGTAGTATCTTCTTACATCCATTTTAGTTGTTGAAGATGATAGGAAAGTGTTTGTTGTACATTTTAAGTTCTATCACTTGGACACTATGTATACATTGGCAACTTTTTCTATGTTTTATTCTATTGTGATAATGTGTTTGGATTGAAATTTAGAAGTGAAGTGAAACTACATATGAAGTTTCATATTTTAGAGGTTTAGGGGTTGTACTTTAGTAGATAAAAAGTTATAAGTGACAGAGTGATCACTATGCTATGTTGGACAATTATGTTGAAGTTTTAGATGCATGCACCAAAAGATTGTAACATGTATTGATAGGAGGTAGCATGTGGATTTTCTTTGGAAATAAATGAGAATATTATGTATAACACATTATGTGTCCTATGTTTTGGTGTAACATATTGGCATTGAGACTTAAAGTATTACATGTTTGATTAAGGGATCTATTTGAGGTCAACTTGTAGATATTGTAAATTTTATGTTCTAGACTGACTTATGAATCAAAATATAATTACAATACATGTTTATAATTGATCAAGATATATCCCTTGTGTGTGTGTGTGTGTGTGTGATGGGAATGGTGTGAAAATATGTAGGTGATGGCGATGTGAGTTGATCTCAATCACTATATGAAGTCACTTGAAGATGTCATGCATTGTATGAAGATGTTTTGAAGTTTATCAAATTAGGAATAAGTTGAGTGTTTATCCTTCAAGTTCCATAGCACATATCTCTTATATTATATTGGGGATTGGTGTCTCACATGCTAAGTTGGCGGTGAAATATTGGACTAGTGGTTTGGTGTCTCCTATACATTGGTGCTTATAAATGCGATTGGGGTTTAGTGTCTCCATTAGGTTGGCATTAAATCTTATTATAAATTTATTCCCAATTTCCTTGTGAGGCTATATTTAGATAGTATACCTAAACAACTATTCTCATCATGGTTTTTCCCTTCTAATTTTCCACATAAATTTTGAGTTCATTTGTGTGGATGTGTTTTTATGTTCATCTTTTGATAAGTAGATACTAATGTTATTTGAATTTTATGATAATTGTGATGCTTGGAGAAATTATTAATGATAATTAATGTTTGATCAAGTTGAAGTTGGAATATATTGATTCACCCCCTTCTCAGTATATTTGTGTGTTTAACATAAATAAGAATCAAGGTTATTACATATCATTTCATGAGGAGAGCTCAAATAGCATAACTACATAGATATACTAGACAATGAAATTCACATGAATTATATGTTTGAAGGAAACAATTTTAGAAACAAAAACTATTATTATACTTTTCAATTAGAAGTCACTAAAGTGAGTGTACAAATCATAAACACGACCTCTAAGCATTAGCGTGCATGTTGGGTCTCCTTTGCAATCATTATTTTAGGACCATTTAATAGATTGAAAAGTTAATTTTTTATTTGAAATAACACCTAAGCATCCATCAACATTTCTCTTGTCTATTCTAACTA